>CAUYLG010073654.1:0-149650 GCA_963573385.1 Cacajao melanocephalus | reverse complement strand
AGGGAGAAAAACAGTATGGCTGGGGGAAGGGTGTGGCAGTGAGACTTTTCATTGTATGCCCTTTGGTATGTTTAAAATTTTGTACCTTGGCTGGGCGCAGTGACTCATGTCTTTAATCCCAGAACTTTGGGAGGCCGAGGCCGGCGGATCACCTGAGGTCAGGAGTTTGAGACCAGCCTGGCCAACATGGTGAAACCCTGTCTCTACTAAAAATATAAAAATTACCTGGGCGTGGTAGTGGGCACCTGTAATCAGCTACTGGGAGGCTGAGGCAGGAGAATTGCTTGAACCTGGGAGGCGGAGGTTGCAGTGAGCCCAGATCACGCCATTGCACTCCAGCCTGGGCAACAAGAGTGAAACTCCATCTCAAAAAAAAAAAGAAAAGATTTCTGCACCTCGTCATGCATCACCTTAATAATATCATCAAGAATAAATCTAGGGCATATTTCTTTTGTTCTGTGTGTCTGCCTCTGTAAATATTTCATGTGAAGGCAAGTGTAAAATATATCTTCCATTTGAATACCTTTTTAGTTTTTCTGCCAAACATATGGTTTTATCTCTGGAATTTTCTGTATATGTATAGTAGAAAGTGTTGCAATTTTTATTTCTCTGGGTAAAAAATTCCTGTGGAATTTTTATAAAATAGTTTATTGTACTGCTTACGGATTAAGAGGAAAAGACAATTAAAAATGCAGTTACAGCAAAAGGTCAGAATACAATTTTCAATCCTTCATATTTTTCTGATATGTGGCATGGTGTTTCAAAAGTCATGTAACATCACAGTAATATTTGAATCATGTTTGTATGTGATTGCTTAACATCTGTGAATTGTTAAGATAAATTATTACACAGGCCTACTTTAGTTTAGATTAGTTTGGAACACATCCCAGGGTATTTAATCAGGGTATAATTCTTCATAGTGCAATTTCTAAAAGGTGCGTTTGTGTGCTTTAAATGAATAGCATTTTTTTATAGGCAAAGTTATGTCTTTAAAAAATTACCTTTTAAAAAAAATCTATTACTTTTTAAAAATTAAAAATTACTTTCTAAAAAAAATCTGTTACAAAGTTACTTTTTTAAAAAAGTCTGTTAAAAATGTCTACCCACTGTACTCTTGTATTATCTGTAGCTTCAGACAAATACAGTACTCAATACTGACTTCAAAAAATGTGTTGTTGATGTCTGCAGTATTTGGTATGGACTGTGTTGAAATGTTAGACAATATTCTATTGTAATCTTATATATTTCTTTATAACTCATATGAGCAATTCATTTTTCATTTGTAAAATTTGTGGTATGATTAATTTATAGAACTGAAAATAGAGACCGGGAGGTGATATTTTAATAAAAAAAATATTTTAACATTTTATGGTGAATCTTACTTTCAGTTTGGAGGATGGATTGTCTACACTTATAGTTAATTTAAAAATATAAATTTTAAAATGTGTACAAGGAAATAAGACATAGGGAAAGTTTGGAATTATACAATATTTTACTAAATGTTAAAAATAGAAAAAAATTAATGAACCATCACAGACTTAAATGAATATACAGTATTTTAAGAATATTATTTAAAATACCTATGCTCTTTTTACATAGTCACTAATTTCAACTTTTCGAATAAATTGGAAATGAAATTAAATTGTAGAATTCAACTTATTTAATAATAAATTGTGTTTCTTTTAATTGATCTGGTAGCAATTCCGCACATATTCAAAATTTGGAACATGCCCAAATCTGGTAGTTATCATTGACCCATTTTTGTAACGTTTAAAAATGTGAAGCAATCAAAATAAAATTGTGATAACCATTTCTAGAAAATATTCAGATGTAAAATGAAGCGTATCCTTTACCCTTCTATCAGTATTATTTTGCTCTTTCCTGCTTCTTCATTTAGATTTATTCAATTTTAGAAACTGTAAATTTGTGTTTTCTGAATGATTTTATAAAAGCTGGATATTTATCCTAAGTATACCTTTATATTTCTATAGAAAAGAACCTACTTTATTTTATTTATTATTTATTTTGAGATGGAATCTCACTCTATTGCCCAGGTTGGAGTGCAGCGGTGGGATCTTGATTCACTGCAACCTCCACTGCCCAGATTCAAGTGATTCTCTTGCCTCAGCCTCCCGAGTAGCTGGGATTACAGGTGTTTGCCACCACACCCAGCTAATTTTTGCATTTTTAGTAGAGATGGAATTTCACCATGTTGGGCCGGCTGGTCTCGAGCTCCTGACCTCAGGTGATCTTGCCTTAGCCTCCCAAAGTGCTGGAATTACAGGTGTCAGCCATCGCACCTGGCTGAAAAGAACCTACTTTAAATGATGAGTAGTAAGTTGCTTATTATTAGTCTAAGAAAAACAAATTGAATGTCAGGTACTGCACCTGGCTGAAAAGAACCTGCTTTAAATGATGAGTAGTAAGTTGCTTATTATTAGTCTAAGAAATACAAATTTAATGTCTTCTTAGTTGATGTAAAACCATCAAAATTTCATACCAGTCTTCTTGAATTACATGATTTAAGACTTGATTATCATTGTCTTGTTGGCTAAAGAGACAACCAAAAACAAAAACAACCTCCTTGACACACATATGTCCCCTGTTCCCACTCAGGATTCTGGGAAGAAGAGACTCAGTGTTACTGACTGTCAAAGTGAAGGTCCTGGCCCTGGAGTATTGCACCTTTTAATGTTATCCGTGATATGTCCATGTTCAAATAATCAGGACTTCTGAGGGACCATCTTAGTAATACATTTTGTAAAATATAGCCTAATTTGGCTAGCACTTAAATTGAAATTACTTTCCATAAACTCCTTATTTTGATATAGGCTTATGCAATAAATTGTTCATCTTGTTTGACATCTTAGTAAATGAAAATTCCGGAATATTGATTATAATACTTTGTGTAGATGTTATACCTAACTGCTTTTTTGAACCTAGTCCACTTCATTTTATGACCTGGGGAAGTCTAAATAAGTCAATTAACCTTCATGAATTTTAAATTTTTTTATAGCAAGTATTTCTCTTCAGTCTTAGTTTTTCCTATGTTACAATTTGAGTTTTCTTGCCTAGAAAGCAGCTCTTAATTCATCTGCAGTATTTTCCTCTTAAAAAATGTATTACTTTTTTCCTTATTCTTATTTTAGCTTCATTTTATTCTATGGCTATAGTTACAGTTTTTACCCATTTATCTGAATATTTTCAGTAGTTCATTTTCTTCATTTGACCTACTAAACAATGCTTCTTTTACTATTTCCTATTGTTTCTCAATTAATGTATCTAAGATTTATTCATCCTGATGCAATATTTTTGAGTACTTATGATTGGTCAGAGCCATTATTTGTGAAAAGGAAGCCTAGAGTTTGGTAATTAGCTTTTCCTGTGGAGGATGTTTCTGAAGTACAAACCAACAAACACAAAACACCTGAAGTGCCTTTGGAGGAAAGCAACTGAAGCAGCGATGTAAAGTCACAGCACAAAGAAACAGAGGTACTGAGGATATTTGAAAAGAAGGCTCATGGAGCTGTTAGCACCTATGTTTGCCCTGTGACAGCTAGTCATTGCTGCTGTTATTTTTTATTACGATAATCCTCCTCATTACTACATTCTTTTTAAAGGTCGTCAAATGGAGAACAGACATACAGATTTAAGTGGTGCTACATCTTATAATTTATCATCAGTGGATATGTTGCTAAATGGTGGTTCCCAAATAGGTCTCCTTGGAGAACATTACATTGGAGTGGTCACATATAAATAAACTCAGACTCAGACTCAGATTTATTACTTTAGTAAATATGTGCATGGAAAATTATATTTTATAGCATAAAATAAGCTTAGGGTTTATTACTAAGAAACTAGAGAAAATATAAAGATTGACATTTTTTGTATGCTTACCATTTTATGTTTGTTTCTTCCATATGAATATTTTTAATATTGCCTTTAATTGTGGATGATTTTTGAAAAGACAGCCTTCTTTTAAATACTTTCAATTACTGAGGTTTATGTATATATATATGTTGATTCTGTAGTTCCTGGTAACATTTTTCTAATAACTAGCCTGCTTAGAACATTTTTGCTAACACTCCAGAGTCAATTATACAAAATATGACAGATATATGGTAAAAGGAAACTCACAATCAACAAATTAGAAATGCTGAGAAACTCGTACTCTGGCTTCCCAAAGGCACTCTAGTCTCAGACAAGTTCCTGTCTAGGCATTCATATATTTGACTGTGACTTGTGGGAGTACCATTTTCACAAGAAATTTGCAAGGATAAATATGAAGATGAATACTGTTCTTTTTTTCTTAAAGATATTTTAATATACTGAAAAGTTATTTTTAAGAGGGCATAAAAATTTATATTGTTCTTTCCTCTTCAAATAGGTTATGTGGGTATGCAATTTATGTCGAAAGCAACAAGAAATCTTAACCAAATCTGGGGCATGGTTCTTTGGAAGTGGCCCTCAGCAGACAAGCCAGGATGGAACCCTGAGTGATACAGCTACAGGTACTGGCTCTGAGGTACCAAGAGAAAAGAAAGCACGACTCCAAGAGCGATCGCGGTCTCAGACACCCCTGAGCACAGCAGCTGCCTCCTCCCAAGACAGTGCTCCTCCCAGCGCACCACCAGACAGAAGCAAAGGGGCTGAGCCCTCGCAGCAAGCCTTGGGGCCTGAACAGAAGCAGGCTTCATCCAGGTCTAGAAGTGAACCTCCTAGAGAGAGGTAATAGTTCTTTCACCCTGTAAGCAAAAGGCAAGGTTTTGCTAGGAGAACAAACCCATTTTCAAAACTTTAACTTCTACTAAGAGGAATATGTGGAAGTTGTACTTCTCAGGCCACACATGGAAAAACATGAGGCCTGAGTGGTGTTGTCTATCTCTAGAATGTATTCCTTAGGAGAACTTTGTTGAAAAGCTTTTCTTATTGTCATGCACAGATGTAAACATGAACTAAGTCACCCAGCTGAGCTACCAACTTCCAAGGGTGAACTCAGAAAAGCTCTTAGATCATGTTTCACTTAAAACCAGCCCTTTAATTAAAAGTGTGCTCTGAGAGGATGTGATGGGGGAGTCTGACCTATTGGAAAGTATGTGGACACATCAGAGAAGCCTTCCTTAAGGAAATTTATTTTATGCTGAGCTCTAAAGAGTGACTTTAGAATTAACCAGAAGGTTAGGATGGGTGCTCCAGGTATCTGCACAGGCATATGGCCTGAGGGAACAAGCCCAATGTGAGGACCTCCTAAAGGATAGCTACTGGCTACTGTGCAAGTAGTAGAGGGAATGTTGGGTAGAAAAGGCTGGTGAGGTAGTGAAGGGACAGGTTACTTTTTTTTTTTTTTTTTTTTTTTTTTCCTGACGGAGTCTCTGTCTCCAGGCTGGAGTGCAGTGGCACAATCTCGGCTAACTGCAACCTCTGTCTCCCGGGTCCAAGCGATTCTCCTACCTCAGCCTCCCGAGTAGCTGGGACTACAGGCATGTGCCACCACGCCCAGCTAATTTTTGTATTTTTAGTAGAAATGGGTTTCACCATGTTGGCCAGGATGGTCTCAATGTCTTGACCTCGTGATCTGCCTGTCTCGGCCTCCCAGAGTGCTGGGATTATAGGTGTGAGCCACCACACCTGACCCAGGTTACATATTATCGCTTTTACTATAGGCAGAAAGGGAAGCCACTGAATATTTAAACAGGGGCTAATATGATCAGATTATTTACTTTGATTGGTTGATTCATTCAAAAATGTATTCATGGGCAAACATGAAGCTAAGCACTGGGAAAAGGTGTTGACAAGGAAGACAGACCCCTTATCTTCATGAAGCTCATGGTTTGGGGGCCAGGAGTTTTGTTAAGACCTGGATTGGGCTTGTTGTTTTTGAATGTGTAACCATCACATGGAGAAAGGAGGCTCCAAGGAAAGCTTTTGAACCCCTTTTCAAACAAAGCCCGTACAGTAAAAGAGTAAGGACTTCAAAGTTAAACAGGTTTGGATTCCAGTCCTGGCTCTGCCACAATATGCAGTAAAAACTCACTTGCAGGGTTGTGGCAGGTATTAGAAAAGAACATGTGTTCCCAAGCTGGAACATGGTAGGCTTTCAATGAATGTAGCTATTATTCAAACCAGTAGTCATTGTGTATTTACTATAGATAAACACTGTGCCAGGAACCGGAGGGTGTTAAGATGATTAGAACATACATGGTCCCTTTTCTGACATATCCTAGGGAAGAGACCACACACTATCCTAGGGAAGACAGACACCTAAGCAATTAACCAGGATGCTAATTTGATCAAAGCTAAGCAATATGTATAGTACTTTGAGAGCTCTAGGAAAGAGGAAGTGACTTCTGAATTAAGCTTTATAAGATACTCAGGAGTTTTAAGGGAGCTAGACAGAGTATAAGAGGGCAGTACAAGAAGAGAGAATGAGTGTAACTAAACTATTTGGAGAATGATAGAAAGGACAAGAGAGATATCTTAGGGAACGTAGAATTAATAGCATTTGGTGACAAATTGTGGAAGAAGAGACAAAAATACTGAAGGTGCAGTTTGGAACTGGTTGGAAGATGATACTTTTAAATAAGAGAGAATTTGGAGCTGTAAAGTTTCTCAAGAGGAAAGAGTTCTGTTTTACATATAGTGAAAAACTACAAAAATTCAATAACGAGGGCTGAATAGAGACCTTTTGTTCTGACTTCTAGTTAAAATTATAAGAAGATTGAGAGGGACAAATGCCTTTACTAATGATATAAATTCATAGGAAAGCAGTGAGGAATTGGGAGGTACAAGAGCAGGAAGAGAAGTGGCCAGTGGTAAAGAGCTGGGCAACTTCAGAAAGAAGCAAGATTAAAAGAAAGACACTATTTGTTTTAAATTACTGAAGAATTATTGACCATATTTTGTACACTGACAAGGAGTTAGTGGAAACAGAACAATTAAAGGTAGAGATGAGAAAAAGTATAATTAGAATCAGTATAAAAGAATAAAAAGAATAAAAGTATAAAAGAATCAGAGACACTGGAGAACTCCTTCCATTTGCATAACACTCTAAGCTTTCATAAAACGTCTTCACAGATGGTGTCTCTAATCCTCACATGAACCCTGCAAGGTAAGTATTATTTATCAGCATTTCAGGAAAAGTAAATTGATTCAATGTAAACTTCTAACAAGAGCAACCTGCTTCAATGAGCTGCTAAATGTAGTACAACCATCACACTCTTATGAAAACTATATTTGATAATCATTAA
This sequence comes from Cacajao melanocephalus, assembly GCA_963573385.1. Taxonomy (NCBI): domain Eukaryota; kingdom Metazoa; phylum Chordata; class Mammalia; order Primates; family Pitheciidae; genus Cacajao; species Cacajao melanocephalus. The sequence continues at coordinate 142,403 of CAUYLG010073654.1, read as the reverse complement.
TATGTGTTCCCATTAGATCCCTTACATTGTAAAATTCCAACACCCTTACAGTTCCACCTTCAGATCCAAATCCCTTTCACTTCAAAGGGCCAACATAATCTAAATACCTCAAGGAGAACTCACCATGTTTCTGCTTTGTTTTCTTGTGCCACTTGAAACCCTTTACCCTTTCTCTCTACCATTACTAGCCTTTCCTCAAACTCACCCTACAACATATCTTAGCAACTGATACTTTGGTAACCCACAATAGAAATTGCCCCACTTTTTCCTATCTGGTATTTTTTTTTCTCAATTTTCGTTCATGACATCTGCCTTTGCATTTCCAATCAAATGATGTTACCTCTCGAGAGCCCTCTCTGTGGACCTTAGCATTCCCAGCACAACCTTAGGTCCATTTTAATTGCATGTTAGATCATATAGCGTCAGGACACCTCGTTGTCACCTACTTTTTGTAACTTCTGGTATAACTGCTGGGGCTTCCCAAAGCACTCAGGTGCACTCCAGTGTACAGAGAAGGACTGAAAGGGACAACGGAATGATACATATACAAGATTCAAAGATAGCCAAACCCTTTTCCTTTACTTTTATATTTGCCAGTGCCTTTGACAGCATGAAAAGAAAAATAGGACTCAAACTGTTCCTCTTGAGGACCATATCCTGAAAGGAAGAAGATGGAAAGAGAATGAGAATGAATAACAATTTCAAAAATTTTAGTATTTCTATTTAATTTTATCTGAGGAAGGTAAAATGAAAACTATGTGTTAGCCATATTTTTCCTAACCAACTCCCTACAAAAGTGTTTGGGTGCACATGATCAAGTTAAAATTACTTTTCTTCCACTATTCAAGAAGTGCTATTAGATTTGATTTCTGAAATGGACATACTTGTATTAACATTGCTTTAAAAGTTTCAGCTATAATAAAATATTGCCAATATATATTATTATCCAAATACATATCTAGTATATATTTAGTTTGAAGTGATATGTATATATTTTGCTCTTATATTATCTGTATTATTTTCATCTAAAACATATTTAATTCTTTAAGTCATAAGCAGAAATTAGCACAAAACTTGTGCATTTATTGAAATTATTATTTTTTAATTGATCTGGTTAATTTGTTTAAAAAATTTTAAATGTGAAACCAAATTTTTCAGTCCCTGAATATATTGTCCCGCAAAGGAGCCATATTTAAAAGGCTCATCAGATATACAGGCTTAATGTGGTTATCATCTACATTTTTAATTACACATCAAATTATAACTAATTATTGTAACAGAAATAATTTAAGACTGGAATGAGAAGAAAACATGATTTTTATGTCTATTCTCTAAGTTTATAAATTGCTCTCCTTGACGTTCCTTTATATATAATAGAAAGAAGACTCCAGGGCTTTCTGAGCAGAATGGCAAAGGAGCGCTCAGGAGCGAGCGGAAACGCGTGCCAAAGACCTCAGCGCAGCCCGGGGAGGGGGCCGTCGAAGTACCGGAGCGCAAAGAAAGGCGGGAAAGCCGAAGGCTTGAGAAAGGGCGATCACAGGATTACGCAGACGTGCCAGAAAAACGGGATGAGGGCAAAGCGGCGGATGAGGAAAAGCAAAGGAAAGAAGAGGAATATCAGACCAGGTACCGCAGCGACCCGAACCTGGCTAGGTATCCGGTGAAACCTCCGCCTGAGGAGCAGCAGATGCGCATGCACGCCCGGGTGTCCCGCGCGAGGCACGAGCGGCGCCACAGCGACGTGGCGCTCCCGCGCACCGAGGAGGGCGCCGCGCTGCCGGAGGGCAAGGTCGGCAAACGTGCGCCGGTGGCGGCCAGGGCCTCGCCTCCGGACTCGCCGCGGGCCTACTCGGCTGAGAGGACTGCGGAGACCAGGGCGCCGGGCGCCAAGCAGCTAACGAACCACAGCCCGCCAGCGCCCAGGCATGGGCCGGTTTCCGCAGAAGCCCCGGAGGTCAAAGCCCAGGAGCCCCTCAGGAAGCAGAGCCGCCTGGACCCTAGCTCGGCAGTCCTCATCCGGAAGGCGAAGCGTGAGAAGGTGGAGACCATGCTGCGGAACGACTCGCTGAGCTCAGACCAGTCCGAGTCGGTGCGGCCGTCCCCGCCCAAACCGCACAGGTCCAAGAGGGGCGGCAAGAAGCGGCAGATGTCGGTGAGCAGCTCTGAGGAGGAGGGCGTGTCGACTCCTGAGTACACCAGCTGCGAGGACGTGGAGCTGGAGAGCGAAAGCGTCAGTGAGAAAGGTAAGGGGGCGGCGCCGGCCGCGCGGGCACCTCAGCCAGGCGCAGAGGCATGTGTGCCGGGATAGATGCTGGGTTCAGCAGTGAGGCTGGGAATTCTCACAGATAGCGTTACCTCCAGTGGAAGGTCTTTTTTTAAATTAATTTAATTTGATTGATTGATTGATTTGTGAGATTTTAAAACACAGTAAGCTCCAAATTTAGGCTACAAGGGTTCTTGGTGATTTTGCTTCCTGTCATTCTTTTAAATTTGGTATGCAATCTAATATTTTTAAGATATTATTTTAGGGTGGACTTATTGTTTGGTGAAAAACAATTTATTTGCTAGAAAATGAAAATTATGCCTTATAAAGGAAAAGGACATTAAAAAATGTCAGTTATGTAATATTCCAATTGCAAAGGTAGTTTTTTTCAAATTTCAAATTAATCTTTCTCACAATTTGTGAACAAATTACTGTTTATTCTTGAACAACACAGATTTGAACTGCACTGCATGGGTCCACTTATATGTGAATTTTTTTCAATAAGTAGACTGGAATTTTTTGTTGTTGTTGTTGAGATTTGCAGCTATTTCAAAAAACTTGTGGATGAACCGGGTAGCCTGGAAATATTTTAAGAAAATAAGAAAAAGGTATGTCGTGAATGCATACTATATATATACTGTTTTATCATTTACTACCATAAAATGTACATGAATATATTATAAAAAGTTAAAATTAGTAAAAATGTATACACATTTATAGACTGTACGTGGCACCATTTGCAGTGGGAAGAAATGTGAACACATGTAAAAATGCGATATTAAATCTTAACTGCATAAAATTATAGTGCATACTGTATTATTATAATAACTTCTTAGACTCTTCCAGTGCACTTTAGTATTGCATGCATCACTTTAAAATGCCCCGTGATGCTTATCATCTCCCTTTGAGCAGTTTATTTCTCCAGTAAATTGCATGATATCTTGTTCTCACATATATTTGTGATGTTTAGTGTGATATTACTAACCTTGAATAATACCATGAGACACATACAGAGTGACATTAGTGACACTAGAGGTGCTCCCAAGAAGCAAAGTCATGACATTAGAATTGCTTGATGCGTATTGCAGATTGAGGTCTGCAGCTGCAGTTGCCCGCCATTTCAAGATAAATTAATCCAGTGTAAGGACCATTGTTGAAAAATAAATTTGTGATGCTGTTGCTGCAGCTGTGCCAGCAGAAGCAAAACCCTTGCACTTTTTGTGAAAAACTTTTATCTTGCATTACAAGTGCAACTTTTATGTGGGTGCAGGATTGCTATAAGAAATCATATATATAGACGCTATAGAAAAAAGGAAAGCAAAGTCAGTATATGACAAAGCAGAAGAATAGTGAAGGGCCTAAAGCTAGAGAATTTAATGCCAGAAAAGGATGGCTTGATCATTTCAGAAAGAGATTTGGCTTTTAAAAAATGTTAAAATAAAAGTAGAAGCAGCTTCTGTGGACCAGCAGAGATAAGTTCTAGATGCCATTAAGAAAACTATTGAGGAGAAAGGATATGTGCCTGCACAGGTTTTTAATGCAAAGTGCTTTATTTGGCAAAAAATAAGTGCCATAAAGGACATTTAGTAGTGAGGAAGAGAAGCAAGCACTAGGATTTAAGGCAGGAAGGGATAGGCTAGCTCCACTATTTCGTGGAAATGCAGTAAGGGCTGCTGCTAGGTGTAAAGCTGCTAACCCCCTGGAGCACTGAAGGAAAAACATAAACACTAACTGCCAGCCTTTTGGTTGTACAAGAAGGCCTAGACAAGAGTTCTTTTTCTGGACTGGATACATAGATGTTTTGTCCCTCAAGTTAGGAAGTGCATTGCTAGTAAGGGACTGTCTTTTAAAGTTCTTTTTATATTGAACAATGCCCCTAACTACCCAGAACCCCTTGAGTTCAACACGAAAGGTGTTGAAGTGGTTTACTTGCCTCTAAACACAAAGATTCCAATTCAGCTTCTGGACCTTAAAGGCTCATTTCACATAGTACTGTATGGACAAGATTGTATTGCTATGGAAGAGAACCCCAATAAATAGAACATCATGAAAATCTAGTAAGATTACCCCATTGAAGATGCCATCGTTGTTATAGAAAAAAAAAGAAAAACATGAAAGCCATCAGACCCAAAACAGTTCATTCCTTCTAGAGAAAAGTATATCAGATGTTTTACATGACTTCACAGGATTTCTGAAAAGGCAAGTCAAGGAAATCATGAAAGAGATTATGGATATGATGGAAAAAAGGTGTGGAGTGAAGGGTTTCTAAATATAGATTCCAGAGTTAATAGATACCACAGTAGAGGGATTAACAGAAGATGACCTGATGGATGAGTGCTTCTTAACCAATGACAGATAGTGAGGAAGAAGATGTAAAAGAAGCAGTGCCAGAAAACAGACTGACATTAGACAGTCTGGTAGAGGGTTCCTGTTATTCAAGACTCCTTTTGACTTCTTTTACCACATGGATCCTTCTATGATAGAGACAATGACACTAAATCAAATGGTGGAAAAAAGATTGGTACCATACAGAAACGTTTTTAGAGAAACAAAAAAGGAAAAATGTCAGACAGAAATTACCATGCATTGCCATAGAGTTACACCGGGTGTGCCTGCCTTTCCTGCCTCCCCTTTCATCTCCTCCACTTCTGCCTCTTACATCCCAAGACAGCAAGCCTCTTTCTCCTCCTCCTCAATGTGAAGACAATGAGGATGAAGACCTTTTTGATGATCCACTTTTAGTTAATGACTAGTAAATACATTTTCTCTTCCTTAATGATTTCCTTAATAACATTTTCTTTTACTTTGTTGTAAGCTTACTTTATTGTAAGAATATGGTATATGATACATATAACATACAAAATTTATGTGAATTGACTGTTTATACTATCAGTAAATAGTAGGTTCTGGTCAACAGTAGGCTATTAGTAGTTAAGGTCTTCTGGATCAAAAGTTATGCTCAAATTTCTGACTGCTTGGGAGTCACAACACTCCTAACCCCTAGGTTCAAGCATCAACTGTACTTCACAAGTATTGTATCAAGCAAGGTGTTATGTGTTGTGTTTTGGTAGTAATTTTGAGGTAAAAAGTTTATACTCCAAAAGTTGTAGGAATATTGTGTGACAGTCTAAGTTTCCACTGTATATTACTGTAGGCCCCATGTAGCTATTTCAATTTATTAAAATAAAATGAACTTAAAAGTTTCCTTCTTTTGAAGAACTAGCCAAAAAGCCTGGTGCTCAGGAATGATTATCAGAAAAAGTTCCATTAGATGGTGACTATATAGAAAATGCTTCAATATAATATAAAAATTATGTGCTTATTTTGAAGATTGTCCTTATCTTGCTTCTGTTCTCTGAGATTTAAACTGGCCACAATCCTAAGTTTAATGGTGCTGGTCATCATCCTTGTAGAAGTGTTGGGGTCCTTGAGTGTTTCTTGCTGTTTTTGTATTAAGGGGCCTGTTTTCAGCTTTTTGGCTTTCCTTATAATTGCCAAATTACATAATAAATTATATATAAAATATTATAATTTTATTTAAAAATTACTTGGCTTCCTCATTCTATGTCCAAACTGCATGTATATGTGTCCCCCCACATATATGTGCCCACACAATCTCATACTATATATAGGAACAATTAAGAAAGCTCATTCTGGCCAGGCGCAGTGGCTCATGCCTGTAATCCCAGCAATTTGGGAGGCCAAGGAGTGCAGATTGCCTGAGCTCAGGAGTTTGAGACAAGCCTGGGCAACATGGTGAACCATCTCTACTAAGATACAAAAAATTACAGGGGCGTGGCAGCTTGTGCCTGTAGTCCCAGCTACTCGGGAGGCTGAGTCAGAAGAAATACTTGAACCCAGGAAGTGGAAGTTGCAGTGAGCGGAGATCATACCACTGCACTCCAGCTTGGTCAACAGAAAGAGACTTTGTCTCAATTAAAAAAAAAAAAGGAAAGCTAATTCTGTAATTATTGCTGCAACCCAACTTAAAATAGGTATCTTTGGAACATAATATGTGTATATGGGATCAGTCAGCTCACCTGCCAATGACTTCTCTTCATAAGTTGCATGTTATTTATGGGCTTGTAAAAAGTCAGACGGTGGGTAAACTCTCTTGACTGCCTTTTGTGTCTTAATATTGTTTTATGAACACATATTTTTTTCCTGAAGTAATGAAGTAGGTGTTAAATAAAAATGTAGATATACTTTATTTGTGTCCAGATACCTCCTTTTTTTTTTTTTTTTTTTTGAGACAGAGTCTTACTCTGTCGCCAGGCTGAAGTGCAGTGGCACAATCTTGGCTCACTACAACTTCCATCTCCCAGGTTCAAGCGATTCTCCTGCTTTAGGCTCCCAAGTAGGTGGGATTACAGGCATGTGCCACCAGGCCCAAATAATTTTTGTATTTTTAATAGCAATGGGGTTTCACCATGTTGGCCAGTATGGTCTCAATCTCCTGATCTCGTGATCCGCTCACCTTGGCCTCCCAAAGTGCTGGAATTACAGGTGTGAGTCACTATGCCTGGCCCTGATATCTGTTGTTGGAGATGGATATGTCTATTAGCATTCTCTAGAGGGACAGAACTATAGGAGTTTATTAAGGAGTATTGAGTCACACCTTCACAAGGTGAGGTACCACAATAGGCTGTCTACATGCTGAAGAGCAAGGAAACGAGTTGGAGTCCCAAGCTGTAGAACTTGGAGTCTGATTATTGAGGACAGGAAGCATCCCACACAGATGGAAGGCTGGAAGGCTAAACCAGTCTAGTCTTTTCGTGTTCTACCTACTTTTATTCTGGCCATGCTAGCAGCTGATGAGATTGTGCCTGCCCAGATTGAGGGTGGGTCTGCCCTTCCCGGTCCACTGACTCAAATGTTAATCTCCTTTGGCAGCACCCTCACAGACACAGCCAGGAAAAATACTTTGCATCCTTCATTCCAATCAAGTTGACACTCAGTGTTAATCATCACAAGTCTACCCCTTGTCAACTTGAACCCATACACATCTCTTGAAATCATACATAATCTTCAAATAAAGACAATGATAAGGTCATAATTATGCCCAATATAATACAGCTATCCTTCGTACAACCAGAAACATACCAATCCCCAACTCAAATACTATTAAATAAAGTTAACAACACTTAAATGCTGATACGAAGTCAATAAATCTTATGTCACATGATAAAGGGAAAAGGAAATAAGATGAAGATATTTTCTTTGTACAAGTGTATACATGAACAAATATATTATTAAGAAAATAAGGAAGAAATACTCATGACAATTATATTTCTTATTTCTGCAACTGGTCACGTGGTCATAGCTGGAATTGATGACTACCTTATTTCACTACCCATTCTGTATTTCCTTTGCCTTCAGCAAGCACCTCAGCAAGTTGTAGTTTTTTACCTGGTAGAGCAACCCAAACTTTCATTCCTAAAGGGTCTGGGCCATTTGTAGTCTTGCCTGGATTGGGCTGTTGTAGTTTCCCATTTACCTTAATCACAGGGCACGATAATAGGGATCCTCTGTATTCCATGAATACTTTTCCTTACCTCCATTTTGGAGTAGTAGGCTGATTTCATCTTGATAGTCCAGGTCAGTCACCCAAGCCAACACTGTAACTCCCTTTTTAGCCTATTGACTTAAAGGTAGGAGGACCCCAAAGTGGCCAGGTGGCAATATTAACTTCCAGGTTAATGGAATCATTGTTGTATCTTCTGGTAACAGGTTCCTTCTTCTGGAATTAAGACCTTTAGACCAGTAGAACATAATGTTGTGGGAACAGGAAGCAAAAATTTTCCTAGTGAGTCTCTAGGGATGATGGTGAGTGGCGCCACTTCTACTTCTACCTCTTCATTTCTGGACCCGTAATCCTGGCTATGGGAGAACATCGTCCATATATTGGACGATGATTCAGAGCATACACAGCCCTTTGGAGAACTTTGCCCCAGCCCTGCAAAGTATTGTCACCTAATTGGTGTTTTAATTGTGCCTTCAAAGGGCTATTTCACTGTTCTGTCAATCCAGCTGCTTCAGGATGGTGGGGAACATGGTAAGACCAGTGAATTTTATGAGCATGAGCCCAGTCGCACTTCGTAACCACAGTAAGAAGTTGCACTTCTTTAGCCGTAAAGTGAGTGCCTTCATCAGAGGCAATGCTGTGTGGAATACCATGGTAGTGCATAAGGCATTCCGTGAGTCCATGGATGGTAATCTTGGCAGAAGCATTGCATACAGGATAGGCAAACCTGTATCTGGAGTAAGTGTCTGTTCCAGTGAGGACAAACCGCTGCCCTTTCCGTGATGGAAGAGGTCCAATATAATCAGCCTGCCACCACGTAACTGGCTGATCACCCTGAGGAACAGTGCCATATCAAGGGCTCACTGTTGGTCTCTGCTGCTGGCAAATTGGGCACTCCGCAGTGGCCATAGCCAGGTCAGCCTTGGTGAGTGGAAGTCCATGTTGCTGAGCCCATGTGTAACCTTCATCCCTGCCACCATGTCCACTTTGTTCATGGGCCCATTGGGTGATGACAGGGGTGGCTGAGGAAAGAGGCTGAGTGGTGTCCACAAAACGAGTCATCCTATCCACTTGATTACTAAAATCCTTCTCTGTGGAGGTCACTCACATGGGATAACAATATCTTTAGTTTCAGTTTTTGACCATTCAGACAGGTGCATCGACATACCTCTTCCCCAAATTTCTTTGTCACCAATTTTCCAGTCATGCTACTTCCAAGTCCCTCACCATCCAGCCAAACTATTGGCCACAGCCCACGAATCAGTTTTTAATCACACATCTGGCCATTTCTCCTTCCACACGAGTGAACAACCAGGTACACTGCTCGAAGTTCTGCCCCCTGGGAAGATTTCCCTTCACTGCTGTCCTTCAGGGATGTCCTGGAAAGGGGCTGTAATGGGCCAGGCGCAGTGGCTCACACCTGTAATCCCAGCATTTTGTGAGGCCGAGGCAGGCAGATCACCTGAGGTTGGAAGTTTGAGACCAGCCTGACGAACATGAAGAAACCCTGTCTCTACTAAAAATGCAAAATTAGCCAGGAGTTGTGGTACATGCCTGTAATCCCAGCTGCTTTGGAGGCTGAGGCAGGAGAATCGCTTGAACCCAGGAAACGGAGGTTGTGGTGAACCGAGATCATGCCATTGCACTCTAGCCTGGCAACAGGACAACTCCAGCTCAAAAAACAAAAAGAAAAAAAAAAAGGACTATAGTGCTGCAGCTGTCTGCTTTCAGGTGGTGCCTGCTTATGGTACAGAACCATCTGTGAACCAGGTTCTAGTCTTCTCTTCCTCTGTCAACTGATCATAGGTAACTCCTGATGAGACCATCAGTGCAGGCTGGGGGAGAGAAGGTAGGGTGGCAGGAGTGGAGACCATGGGCATTTGAGCCACTTCCTCATGTAACTTACTTGTGCCTTCAGGACCTGCTTGAGCCCAATCATGTGTATATTTGATGATGGAATGCTGCTGTGCACTCCCCACTTTGTGGCTAGATGGGTCAGAAAGCACTCAGTTCATGATAGTCAGTTCAGGTCACATGGTGATGTGACCCATGGTCAAACATTTAGTTTTCACTAAAGCCCAGTAACAGGCCAAGAGCTGCTCTCAAAAGGCGAGTAGTTATCTGCAGAAGATGGCAGGGCCTTGCTCTAAAATATTAAAAACTTCTGCTGTGATTCTCCTATCGGGGCCTGCCAAAGGCTTCAGACAGCATCCTTATCTGCTACTGACACCTCAAGAACCATTGGATCTGTTGAATCATATGGACCAAGTAGCAGAGCAGCTTGTATAGCAGTCTGGAGACCTGTTGTAGGGTCTTTTCCTATTCTGGACGCCACCCAAAACTAGCAGCCTTTCAGGTCACTTGATAAATGGGCCGGAATAACACACCCAAATGAGGAATATGTTGCCTCTAAAATTCAATAAGGCACACTAGGTGTTGTGCTTCTTTCTTGGTTGTGGCAGGGGCCATTAGAAATGTAGAAGGGGCCAATACGAATAGGGGCCACTCCTGTCCTTTACCTTAGAAGGAATATCTTGACAAGCCCCACACCATGGACCCCTAGAAATTTTACTGATGTAGAAGTTCCCTGAATTTTAGTCCAATTTATTTCCCATCCTCTGGCATGCAAATGTCTCATTAATAAGTTCAGTGTGTTTGCTACTTTCTGCTCACAGTGTCCAATCAGCATAATGTCATGAGTGTAATGGACCAGTGTGATATGTTTTGGAAGGGAAAAGCAATCAAGGTCTCTCCGAATAAGATTAATGCAAAGCCAGAGAGTTGATATACCCCTGAGGTAGGACAGTAAAAGTATATTGCTGGCTTGCCAGCTGAAGGCAGATTGCTTTTGGTGGGCCTTATGGACAGGAATAGAGAAAAAGGCATTTACCAAATCATTGGCTGCATACCAAGTATCAGGAGATGTGTTAATTTGCTCAAACAATGAAACCACATCTGGTATAGCAGCTGCAGTTGGAGTCACCACCACTTGGTTAAGCTTATGATAATTCGCTGTCATTCTCCAGGATCCATCTATCTTCTGCACAGGGCATATAGTAGCGTTGAATGGGGATGTGGTGGGAATCACCTCCCCTGCATCTTTCAAGTCCTCTTGATGCAGTATTGTTTTTGAATCACTATTCTAAGTAGAGGCAGCTCTAGTGGCTTCCATTTGGCCTTTCCCGCCATAGTAGCCCTCACTCTACCAGTCAGGGAGCCAATATGGAGGTTCTGCCAGCTGCTAAGAGTGTTTGTGCCAATTATGCATTCCAGTACTGGGGAAATGGCTACAGGATGTGGGACCTACTGGGTCCCACTGTAAGTTTGACCTGAGCTAAAACTTCATTTATTACCTGACCTCCATAAGCCCCTACTTCAACTGGAGGACCACAATGATGTTTTGCGTCCCCTGGAATCAGTGTCAGCTCAGAGCCAGTGTCCAGTAGTCCCCAAAATGTCTGATCATTTTCCTTTCTCCAGTGCACAGTTATCCTAGTAAAAGGATGGTCTCCTTGGGGAAGGATGGGAGAAAGGTTAGCAACATAAATTATCTATAGTGTACTAGGGTCCTTTCTCAAGAGGAACCAGCCTCCCCTTCATTCAATGAGTTCTGGGTCTGAAACTGGCTCAAATCTGGAAATTGATTGAGGGTCTGTGATTCTCTATTTTAATAATTCAAATTAGTCTTTTGTCTGCTCGACCTGGAAGTTTTCTGCTTATATAAATTAAGTAAGAATGCAGTAGGCTTCCTATCAATTTCACTTCTAGGAACACTGTGATTAGTTAGCTAGTGCCAGAGCTCTATGTGAGTCAGACTATTCTGATTGCTGCTTTGCCTCTGCTGTCCATTATGCCCACCTTGCCTTTGATGGTTGAGTGCTGCCTCTTGGCTCCTGCCACCTCGGGATCTAATTATTTCAATTGCATTTAGATTTTGTAGTTGAGTGACCGCAGTTCCCATTGTCAGATCTGGCATACAGAGAAGAGCAATCGCAGGGCTCTTCAAAGATGCAGGTACTGCCCTCATAAATCTATTTCTCAAAGCATTGGTCAAGGGTATATCTTCCGGACCTCCTAGCTGGGATGAGTGGGTCTAATGTGACTAATCCACTCTAGCATTCCAGTCTCCTAAGCCTTTGGATTCCCTCCTCTGCATTAAACCAAGGCAGATCAGGCATTTCCAGCTCGCTCACAGTGGGCCATCTTTTAATCCATATTTCAGCTAACCAAGCAAATAAACTATTAGAACCCTTTTTTAACTCCCAGAGCTGCAACATTAAATGCAGAATCCCTATGTAGTCGGCCGAAATCAATAACTTCAGCCTCATCCAATTCTGTGTTCCTCCATTATTCCATACTCTTAATGTACATTCCCATGCCTGTTCTCCAGATTTCTGCTTATATAAATTAGAAAACTCAAGCAGTTCTTATTGAGTGTCGCTTACCTCCTCGTGGGTCACACTCTGAACCTCACCTCTAGGGGCCTGCTGGGACTTTAGTCTAGTTATAGGTCTAGAAGCAAACAGGGGTGTTAGAGGGGATCAGTCCTGAGGAGAATCAACATTGTCTTGCTTGGAAGCTGCCTGAGGGAAGGCAGGCCATCACTGTTGCCTCAGGCAGCACAGGGTTTATTTCCTCAAAGGTGGAAAGGCTAATGGCGGCATGGGTCAGGGAGGAGATATGCCACTACTGGGGATGGGGAAGCTGTTCCTTCTGGCAAAAAGGGCTCATCAGAGTTTACAACCTCAGTGTCCCCAGCTTTATCAGGGTCCTGCTGCATGTCCCCATTCCATGTTGCAGAGTCCCATTTTTTTCCAATCAATGCCCTCACTTTAACAGTAGACACCTGGCAAGGCTGCGTGTATGCCTTTTGTTGCAGGTCAGCCACTCACATGATAAGAGCTTGTGTCTGATTTTCCACAATTTCAGCTCTTCCTCTACAGGAGATAAGACTCAGGGCAATCTTAGAAGATTTGAGACTCAGTATCTGCTTCTGAAGCCGAGAGTTAGAATCCCTGAGTTTATCATTTTATCACTTTGTCCAGTGAACTTAAGAGCAACCATCCAACTTCATCATATTCCTAGGTTCTCCACATATGGTCAAAGATATTAGGTATAGAATCAGTAAGCGCCTTGCCTCTCATAGAATCAGGAGTGTCAAAGGCATTTATTTTCCATGACTCTCTAAACAGTTCACACCAAGGACTATCAGTGTTGTCCATACTATTAGAAGTAGAGTCCTTAGTATTTTTGGGTCTAATTATAATAAGCAGCCAACTCCTGAAACCCCAAAACCAACACTCCATCCTTATTATTTTGTTCCTCTGGAACCATTCCCAGTACCAAAATCTGTATTAGTTAGGGTTCTCTAGAGGGACAGAACTATAGGGTAGATGTATATATAAAGGGGAGTTTATTAAGGAGTATTAACTCATACCATTACAAGGTGAGGTCCCATAGTAGGCTGACTGCAAACTGAAGAGCAAGGAAGTCCTTCAGAGTCCCAAAGCTGAAAAACTTAAACTCTGATGTTTGAGGGCAGGAGGTATCCCACACAGATAGAAGACTGGAAGGCTAAGCCAGTCTAGTCTTTTCATGTTCTTCTACCTGCTTTTATTCTGGTTGTGCGAGCAGCTGAGAACATTGTGCCCATCTAGACTGAGGGTGGGTCTGCCTCTCCCAGTCCACTGACTCAAATGTTAATCTCCTTGGGCAACACCCTCACAGATGCACCCAGAATAATGCTTTGCATCCTCCAATCCAATAAAGTTAACACTCAGTATTAACCATCACAATATGTATATTTTCCCATTCCTTAAGGGGCTCTTTACTAGTTTTTATTGAGTATGTGTTATAAATCATGGTGGACATGGAATCAAACATAATTAAATTCTAAAATTATTTACAATAACAACAGACAATGAAAGAAAACCTGACTAGTGGCATGGATAGTTGGAGGGATGGAGTTTGTCTGGTGTGAGGAATTTATTGCCTCAGTACACCATTTCCCCTCCTTGGGAATTTATCACTCTGGAGACTCTGGTTACCATTTGGGATGTACACACCTCTGAAGTTGGTGTTAAACCTGTGCCTCTGGGAACACAAGGATACCAGGTATTCATTTATCTGATAAAGACAACCTGGTTCCTCTTAACATAATCTCATTCTCGAATAAGTTGTTTAAATATACCTTGATTAAAGTGATCTTTCTACTCTAATATTTTAACCAATCTTGACCTTTACAAAGTGAAACATTATAAAGAGCAATACCTTTTATTACTGTAGCATAGGCATTTTCTTATTTCAAACTTAATTAGAAGTGCTGCCACCTGTAATAGCTATTAATAACTTTATTAGCAAACCCTACCATTGCCTACTAAGGGTGATTTGGGGAACCAGCCATGATAATCTCCAGCACCATGTGACACTGTACAAATTACTTAACTTCCATAAATCTCCATTTTCTTATTGGCATAATTGAAATAAAAATATCTGCCTCATAAGATTATTGAGTGGTGTGGATGAGATTATGCATATATAATAGGATCTAAATTAAAATTCTTCCTATCTTGGTTTTCCCTCTTGTACTAATGCCATGTATGTTTAATATCACAATGATTGTGAGATAATTATCAGCATCTATAATATACAAAGAAAAGGGAAAAAAAAAACAGTTTTATGTCTTACGGGCCCCAATAGAATGAGAAGCCAAAGGATGATCTGGGAGGAAATTTTTTTTAGAATAATTCATTTAGAGTTTAAATGACGATTGAAGATCTAACACTTTGCGGAAGATGTGTTCTATAGGAATACATTTAACCAAGAAGGTGAAAGATCACTGCAAGGACAACTACAAAACACTGATGAAACAAATAGATGACACGAACAAATGAAAAATCATTCCATGCTTATGGAGTGGAAGAATCAGTATGGTTAAAATGACCATAACTGTCCAAAGCAATCTACAAATTCATTGCAATTCCTATCAAATTGTCAATCTTATTCTTTACAGAATTAGATTTCTTAAAAGAGAATAGTATGTCATGTTGTGAATTTCAGGGTCAGGGAAGATTTTCCTCATGGAATAAAATTTAAAAGGACAGTTCAGCAATTACACATATAAGTTAAACATTTAACACAGTACCTGGCATATGTTAACTACTTAATATATCTATACTATTATTGTCGTAGATCTTATTATTTATATTTTGATAGTATGCTATTGGTTCTTATATTTGTTAGAAATACATATTTCATATTTTTTGTATATTTATTGAGGTTAAAATAAAGATAAATATGCTCCCTACCCTCATGGAGCTTATATTCTATTAGGAAAAATAAACAATAATGAATAATTACACAATAAAATACAACTTGATAAATGCCCCAAAGGGACATTTCTCCTTGATGTACCAATATGATTTTGACATGTGTTCTGTTATCCCACAAAACCAAAAGATAACCTGGTAATGACATCTGAAAGATAACACAGCTTTTATAGTCAATATAATCTTTTAAATATAGTTTAATTCCTTTGAACACACATTGCCACACATGTACACAAACACAGATTAACAATGAGCTCTATCTGGTGGGGTTATTTAAAAATTGAGGTTAACAACCACATTTTAAAAATGATTACTATTCATGCGGTTATTGCCAAGTGACAATAATTGGGCATCTCTTGTCTTTTAGTTTATAAATATTAACTAACACAAATCTCTCTAAATGGAAGGAAAAGAAAGTGAACTATATCCTGCTTATAAAATAACAGTTAAATTTAAATGAAATATGTAATATAAGTCATTGAAAGAAGGTCTGCTGAAGATTTGTGCCTGTGAGTAATTGAGTAAAGAGGCCTAAGAGTAAACAAAGAAACTAAGGTGCTGTCCTGATCAGTGGGAAGGCCACTTATACTTAAGGAATTTAATGTATAAATCCTAAGGCAAGGAGTTGGAAGAAGAGCCTGGCATAGGATAACAGGACTTCCTTTCCTTCTTTATCTTCTCCTTGCTGACTTTCAGTAAGCTGAGAAAGTACAACACAAATTAATTATGCCTTTGAACTTCTACAGTGCTTTGTGAATTGCTTTAGATGTCAACCTGTATTACAAGGAGTAATTGGTTGGTTTATAACTGTTACTGCTAGGCAGTGTTTAGCAGTCTTTTGAGGAGCATATGGTATCTGGATTAGTCTAAGAAATTATATCTGTAAGAATATCAAACAATGAGTAGCTAAATAAAACCGAGGACCCTTAATAACAGATGTGACTTTTCCCCAAAAAGATAGAGATAGTGTTGGGGACCAAGTGTAGATTGTGGGCAATATGAATAATTACCTGCTAAGTTTGGGTACCTGACAATCATTGGGGACTCAGGAACTCTTATAAAAATAAGATGATATATTCTTTAAATGTAACTTATGCAGTGCTTTATGTGGTTATTTAGTTTTTAAACTAAACATACTGGGAGTGTCCTCTTTGGGCTTCAGCAGTTCAATGGCTACTGTTGACATTGTGCTTATAATTTTGACTAGAAGTTGATTAATTCATTCTCATACTGCTATAAGGAACTACCTAAGACTGGGTATTTATAAAGAGGTTTAATTGACTCATAGTTTTGCATGGCTGGGGAGACCTCAAGAAACTTAGAATCGTGGCAGAAGAGGAAGAGGCACGTCTTACATGATAGCAGGTGAGAGAGAGCAAGACTGTGAAGGAGGAGCTGTCTCAGACACTTATAAAACCATTAGATCTTGTGAGAACTCACTATCATGAGAACAGCATGGGGGACACCGCCCCCATGATCTATCATCTCCCACCAGGTCTCTCTATTGATACATGGGGATTATGGGGATTACAATTCAATATGAGATTTGGGTGGGGACATATCAAGAAGTTATTGGTTTAGGTATCTTTCCTGGTAGCAAGAATTCATTCTGTGTTCTTCTTATATTCCTAGCATTTTTTCTTGTAACATTAAGAAGGTTTGCAGTTCAAAAATTTGACCATTATTTATTTATTCGTGTATTAATTTGTTTAATAAATATCTAAAATAATCTGCATTACAAGTGCACTATTCTAGCTAGTCAATTGAAAATGCCATGAATGCAAGGACTGGCTATTTCCATATCTATGTATCTGTCTGTCTGTCTGTCTGTCTAATTGGGGACTTTATAGAGAGACAGGATGCTTCAAAACAAAATCAGGCTCTTAAGAATTTAGCTACAGATGTTTTAAAAATTGTAACCTTAAAACAATTACAACTTAACCCATTTCCCGTTTGCCCTAAAAGTACTGTGCTGGGAGGCAGCTGTCCTTTTTTTTTTTTTCTAAATAGGAAATGGATTAAAAGGTGCTTTCTCTTCAAATGGCTATCCAATCTCAGTATTTGTTTCTCTTACTCCATGAGACTCTCATAAAGTATTCATAAAAGTGAAGAGAAAAGGTGAACTATGAATAGATGAGATGTTTATAGAAGATGGAAAGAGGAATATAGCCTGCTTTTCCATATAAGAGCTTGCCAAGTAAGCATGAGGGTGTGGTGGTGGAATAGAGAGCTATTTGCCATAAAGCATCTTGTAAAGACTTCAGGCTCAGAGACATTAGATTCAATGGAGCTGAAGTGAGAAGGGAAACTTCAGGTTGGCACATTCATTCGGTATTTGTTAACACTCTTTTACATCACTTTTCTTACCATTCCCCCTTCTTCTTTATTGCCTTGCACACCATAAAGGCCCAACGTTTATCCCAGGTAAATATCAAGAAGCAATTCAGTGAACTGCTTGAGCAAAAATCAGATACTGGGAGTAGGTACTTCCCCACTGTGGAACCCTCATCCATACCATCCTAAAGTTGAGCTTCACACCTCATTTTTTCTAAAGTGAAAGGCGTGCATTCACATACTCTATTCACAAATATCAGAAGTACATTTAATATCTACTAGAGCAGCCTAGCTAAATGATGTACGTGGAAACACTCAGGAGCTACAGGGAAAATTAACCGGTTGATTGTCCATTTTAAATATGAATGAACAACAAAATCCAAGAGATAGGAAGAACCAAGATAAACTAACAACCAAGATAAAGACCAAGATAAACCAAGACACACTGACCCTGGAAATAAGAGAGAATTTAAGAGCAGAAGAATGCTTAAAAAACAACCAGAACAAACTGCGACACATCTTGGTCAAGTTTAGTATAATACATCCTGAAATGTCTAACTTCCACCCACAGGGCAGTTTGTTCACCCAACCACACAAATACTCTGTTTAAAATACTTTTTTAAATATTGAAGTTATTAACAGAGCTCAAGATAAAGAGAAAGCTCTGGGTACCAAAATTCATAACATTGAAGTGCTTGGACAAAGTGGACAAAGTACAAGATTATGTGACTAAAGTCAGTATCACAAACTTGCCTACAGGTATGATATCCGGGCAGTTTTCCAAGTCTGGAAGTAAAATAACCTCATCTTAGACATTAAAACAAAAGCTGAAGTAAAAACGATGAATTTTGAATCCAGAAAGAGGCACCCATAAAACTTACCTATGAGGAAGCCCATACAGCCATGGGGATGTGTAAAGATGAGTACAAAGATTATAATTGTGAAACATTAGAGGAACTCCAACACCATTAAAGATGCCAAGGAAAGGGGGAAATGTATAATCTTTTGGGTATTAAAAAATAAACTGGGTCATATACAAAACAGAGTTAACTGCCTTTATAGTTCTCATTAGCAATAATGAACTACAGACTAAGCATAGACTACAGTTGATGAATGCCTTCAAAATTTTGAGATTTGTTAAAAATAGAACAACCATATGATCCAGTAGTCCCACTACTGGGTGTTTATCCAAAGGAAAGGAAATCAGAATATCAAAGGGATACCTACACTCCCATGTTTATTGAAGCACTATTCACAATAGCAGAGATGCTGAATCAACCTAAGTATCCATCAGTGCATGAATGGATAAAGAAAATGTGCATGTACACAATGAAATACCATTCGCCCATATGAGAGAATGGAATCCTCTTATTTGCAGTAACGTGGATAGAACTGGAGGTTATTATGAAATAATAATCATCATCATCTGAAGTAATGTGGATGGAACTGGAGGTTAAATGAAATAAGCCAGGCGAAGAAAGCAAATATCACATATTCTCATATGTGGTAGCTAATAGAATTAATTTCATGGAGATAGAGAGTAGAGTGATAGTTACCAGACATGGGGCAGGCTGTGTTGTGGGGAGAGGGATGGATGAGAGAGATTGGTCAATGGATACAAACAGTTAGAAGGAATAAGAGCTAAGTAAGATCGATCTTATACTTACTCTAATAATAGTAAAGTATACTATAGTTAACAATGATATATTTCATATTTCAAAATAGCTAGAAGAGAGGACTTAAAATGTTCCCAACATACAGAAACAATAAATTCATGAGATATTGGATATCTTAAATACCCTGATTTGGTCATTACATATGCTATACATGTAACAAAATATTATATGTGTCTTGTATATATGTACAAATATTATGTATTAATAAAAATATACAGAAAAAATTATTTGCAAAGTAATTTCGAAACCACAATTCCGTATACATCTAGACTATCAACTTCAAAGTTCTCTGAAAGCCTAGTTTTTCTCCTTCTGAGAATATTATTTAAGGATATATGCGCTCAAGAAAACTTAATAATGATCATGCAGTCAGGACAAATAATAAACAAGAAACAGTAGAACTAACCTAGGAATTCAGTGCAAGGAAGTCCCTGAATGACGTGTGCAGAAAGAAGTTTGTTCAAATTAAAATTGGAGATCATTTCTAGGAGGCTGTAAAAAGAATATCTGTGTTAATAAGAACGTCATGGATTCCAAGAAATATCCAATGGCTAATGAATGAGTTGCATGACTTCATGGACTTGGTAAAGAAAGGGTGTGCCTTCTTTCAACAATAAAAAGGGGCAATTAAAAATTGATAAAAAATAAACTGTTAAAAAATCCTTGTCCAAATATGAAGCAAGAAAATATATGATGTGATTTAAGTAACCGATAGAGCCAGGTGGGCTATAAACCTAGCTACATTTTTCTCAGAGTGCCTGACAGTGCATCTATAGAAAAGGAAATTTAACCCTTGCACATTACTGCCTTTTTCTTGGTTCTGGAGTATTTAGATGTAATGATATTGTAAAAGCTGCTTATTGGTTTTCAGTTTCTAGAATAAACCCTTTTCTATAAGGAATACTTACAGATGTCTACACAATTGAATATGAATATTGTGTCTGCATCAAAATAAAGGTAAAACGGACAGATATAGGAGCTGAAGGGCTCTGGAGAGGGGAGAGGTGGAGTGATAAACAACAATATGAACAGTCTTACGTAAAATGTTCAGGAGTTAAAAGATTCTGTTCAGATTTTAGGACAATAATAGAGGATTAAGTACGTTTAAATACAGAATTGTAGAAAAATAAAAACTATTGGCTTGTGAAAGCAAAATGATGTAAATAAAGTGAGCATCTCCTCTTTAATATTTAAAATATTACCTATAAAATATAGGTAATATTTTAAAATTAGAAACTAGTAGATAAATTACCAATAAAGCAGTCAACATATAGAGACAAATTATTTTAAAATTAGGATGTTTTCCATCAGAACAATTAAGAAATATCTAAAAATAAGGTTAGTGATAGTGTGGGAAGAAGGGATATGGAGAAATCGATTGCTATAGCTATGCATAGGAAACCCTTATTTATTTTAATTTTCATTATAGGCATGCATTAATTTGATATCCTTTAAAAAGAAAATAAAAAATTCTATTTAATATTCCTTTTATTAAATTGCAAGTAACCAATTTTGATGTCTTCTAAGGCCTTCCATAATTGGTATTTTAGCAATCAGAACCTCAAAAAGAAGTGGGTTCACATGGAACTGTAAAAGCCTTGACTTCTCTTTTTATACTAGTTTCTCTTTCCTTTCTCTTTATATATTAATTTTTCATTGAGCTTCCACTATATGACAGGCACTTACCAGGTTTAGGAAGTATATTGGTTAGAACATAGCCCCTGACCTCAATGGCCCTCTCAAAAGAGTCCACTTGATTTCTTTTGTGCTCTTCCCTTTTATCTACTTCTACCATGGCCCCTTTCCCACACAAGGTGAGGAACACACTTTCAAAGACCTCTATCTCCACTTGTTAGCCTTCAGTGAAATACTTTCTGTAGTTTCTTCTTTAATTACTCTGACAGAGGAAAGAAATTGCCATAGAGAAGCAGCTGGACAGTTGGACAGTTGGACAGTTGGACAGGTTGACATTTAGCACTAATGCTCAACAGTTTTACCTGGCCTGCCTTTTTTTGGTCTTATGAAGGATAAGGATGAGAATAGGCATAAAATAGAAGAGAGGATACTGTCTGCCACTGATGAGGTAAGGATAAACAATTTTCCTTCTTAGTTACTGAAAGGGAGACATATGACTTGGGATATTAGATGCTTAATTTTAATGCCTTAGAGAGAGAAAGCTTGAGAACTAATTTCTTCTTACTGTGTATATAGAATGGACGTTAGCTATTTTAATCATCTGTGCAATTTAAATCTTGAGAAGGAATTGAAAGAAAAATAATTGTGTATGCACGTGTGTGTGTGTGTGTGGTCTGAGATAACATGCTAATTTCTAAGAATATACATTAAGAAAAATTTGGAAATCATGATGAGAGGCTGGATTTTCAATTTCTGCTTAATATATAAATGACCGGAAAAAAAAATCTCATTGATTCTAAAACAGGAGTTATGACTAAACATAAGTTCTATAAAAAGGAAAGAAATTAAGTCAGTAAATCTAACATGATTATACCCAATAATATTTCTTCCAAATTAGTCCATAGCTAGAAATATTAGTCATTTAGTTGCATTTGAAAGAAATTTCTATTCTTGAATTAGGAGAAACTAAATTAACATCAGGGCTACATTTTCAAAAATAATCATACAGATTTTACATTTAATATATGCTTATAACTTTAATATAGAACTTTTTAAAAGATATATAACTAATGGTCGTTTTAAGGGGAAACATGCTTCAAAGTTCATTTAGAAAAAGATTTGACATTGAAGATTTCAGTGTCACCTATTTTATCTCTGTAAGTTGTTCTTCAGTATCCTTTTAAAATGCAGAATCATACTGCAGTGTTTTTGACCCATTTTATCCAGTGAATGAAAAGATTGTCCTTACTTTTGGTTCAGTTTAACAGAATAACAGAGTCTCAGACCTCGAAGAGGGTTCAGAAGCAAACAGAAATCTCTCCTTTCACACACTTGATCAGAGAAGGAAACATGGGGGTTGAGATCTGCCGGATTTCCTGCCCTTGAAGCCCTTTATTCTTTGCAGCTGTGAGAGCTTGGCACTCATCTTTTTTTCAGCTTCAGCCAAACCCTCTGAAGACTAGCATATACTCAGTCCTGCTGCTTGTTCCGTCTACAGTCTGGGCTCAATCCTAGCAATCTAACTTTTAATGTATTCCTGGGACCAGGCTCCAGCCAGAGTTGTGCCTAATTTTGGTTATTAGATCCATTTCCCTAGATCTTGTGGCTGAATCTGATTCTGTTGCCCAAGTCTCTTTAAAACTAAAGCTTCTGCTTGCCCTCACTAGTCCCTATCTAGAAATTAGGAGCTGGATCCTTAGATACTGTCTGGATCCTTAGATACCCTAGATAATGACTGATGTCAACTACTGTATGGGAAATCCAGATATTTCCTTCCGTATCATTCTCATCCATACCTTGTGGGGCATCTCTGATTCTTAGTGTTATTCTATATTTGTGGTATGTAGCCATCTTCTTTGTATGTCTTGTTTTAACTACAGAGCTGAACTTGTACAGTTGAGTCTTTCTTAAAAGCATATGTTTCATCCCAAAGGGCAGATCTAATTTTAATTCTAGTAAACCCTTCTGAGGCTGCTGTGTACCACATGAGATAATAATTGTGTTAGTTTCCACGGGTTACCATAACAGAATACTGCAGACTGGGTGTCCTAAACAACAGGAATTTATTTTCTCATAGTATTGGAGGCTGGAAGTCTGAGATCAGGGTGTTGGCAGGATTGGTTCCTTTGGAAGAACATCGGGAAGGATCTGTTCCAGGCCTTTCTCCCTGGTTTATAGATGACTGTCTTTTCCCTGTGTCTTCCCATGCTCTTCCCTCTGTGCATGTCTGTGTCCAAATTTCCTCTTCTTATAAGGACCCCAGTCATATTGGATTAGGAACCTCCCTAATGGCCTCATTTTGGTTTAATTGCATCTCTAAGACTCTATCTCCAAACATAGTTACAATCTGAGGTACTAGGGGTTAGGACTTTCAACATATGAGTTTGGAGGGGCACATAATTCAACTCAACAATAATATTCATAGGAGGAAAGAGACGAAGACCTGTACATGTTCGTGTATATACGTGATAAATACTGATTTTGGCATTTGTCTCCATTGTTGTTTATGAAAAATATAAGATCGTGAAGAATCTTACTTTATAAAGGGGGTTTAATATCCCAGATCGTGAGTACACAAATAAGTTGTAGGCATAGCCAGAGACTAATAATCCAGGACATGTTACCTAACTCCCTCTTGAAGCCTCAAGTTCAATAGTTTTAGAACCTGGAAATAATAATTGCACCTACCCCGTGGAGTAGTTGTAAAAATTAAATGAGATTATGCATGGCTCTGTGTGCCTTGTACCTGATACACAGCAAGTACTACTTAAATATTATTTCTATGACACCAAATAAGATGCATAGATAATCGATGTTATAGGAGCTAGGAGGGAAGCTGGAATGCCAATGTTTAATATTAGAGCTGGGCAGATTTTGAGCAGGAGGAACCAATGTGTCATTCTAGTGAAGGCGACTGGCATGAACAAAGAAAGACAAGCATACACACTGCTCTAGGAAGAATAAGCTTATAGACCTTTAGAGAGAAAAGAGCTCAGGGGTTACAGGTTGAGGGAATAGGTTATCCGAGTTCTGTCAAGAACTGGGTTATTATCTTGGGCAAGAGAAGGAGAGGGTTGGATTAGATCAGTGATCCTAAAATTTTTATTCACTTATAAAATTATCTGAGGAGCATTTAAAAATTACATGCTGGGGCAGCACCAAAAACTAATCTAAGTTAGTCAATGTGGAGAAGTGCCCCAAATTTATTTTAATGTGTAGTTGAATTGAGAATTGTAAGACTAATTCAGTGCACATTGTAATCACTTGAGGAGCTTTTTGAAAAACATGCCAGTATTCAGGTCCCAAGACCAGAGATTTTGATTTTAGTGTTCTAGGTTGGGGCTTGAGTATTGTTATTGGCAAATCTCAAACCTGACCCTTCATAAATTATGAAGTGCTAGTCCTTCATAATTTATGAGAATTTTTATTTTGTATCATAAGATTCCCATTAAAAGTTGCATATTAATTTTGAAAGACACATTTGACTGAGAAAGTATCCAAAATGATTTAACTTATGTTTGAGGGATAAAATACAGAGTTGTATGAATCCAGGTATATTTTGGAGCTCTAACCCAGGAATTCACTTTCTGACAGACTAGCAGGTGTGAATTCTGCCCAGGATAGCTCTGTAGTGCTTGGGAGCATACAAGTGAGGGAGGGATTGAAGAACAGAAGAGTGACCTTGCATGTATTTGGAACAGAAACAGAAAGTTGTGTCTACTTTGAGAAAATAAACAGGAAAGTACTTCTCAGAGTCTTGAGGATCATACAAAGGTAGTAATTGTAATGGCCCTAACACTTTGTTATTCCAGTTGGTGTGGTGATGGAACTCCTATGGATTAGGTTATCATTACACACAGAATGAAATCCAAAAGCTTCCTCCAAGCCCTGTAGTATTCACAGTGTAGCTCTAACTTGTCTTGACATAATGACCTCTAGCACTCTGTTCTTCCTGACTGATTAGCATTTGTTTCCTGTATTTCACACTTACCATATACTTTTCCATCTCCATTATTTGGCAGTATTCTGCCTTTTTAAAATGCCCTCTATCTCTAGCCATGATTTAAAACTATAATCAAATTTCACCTTCTCCTCAATTGTTCTCTTGGAATATCCAATTTTATTCTTAATATTTACATGTAATTTCTCAAGGGAAATTACTGTAAGTGGAGAAATCAGATTTCTACATTTATATACTGTTTTATGGTTACTAAAGTGATAGTTAACATACATGGAATTATAATTGCTGAATTAAGTTGTATATTGTTGAATGTTTTTTTTTTAATTTGTAGAAGTAATTAGAAAGTAAGAAACTAATACATTTTATAATTGCATAGGGAGAAAAGATGTATACAGAAGTACGACTGCAAATGATTGGGTTTGAAAAAGGGTAATTTTTCTTGTCTTCTAATTCCTGGTATATCTGTTAAGTTTATTGATTTAATGGCCATGCATTTGGGAAAAATTGCTTAGGTCAATAAGTACTTTTTGATTAGATGACAAGACATTATTTACTTTGTTTCTTGTGTAATTACAGAAATCTAATTATAGAGAAGTAATTCTATGTTCTCAGAATTCTGTTTCTTTAATGATTTTGGTAATCTGGACATTAATTTTTGAACTACAAAGAGGTAACTGTAATATTCCTACCATTAGACATTAACTTAGTGTGTGTTTTAATGAAAGAAAAAAATATGCACAGGAAAAACTACAATATTAGTTATTAGGAGATAATTGCCATTGGATTTCAGAAAAATAAAGCAACATCAATAGCATCAATAATAATAGTGTAAAACAAAACCAGGTTAGGAAGCTCAGACTGACAAGTAAGTGATCAGAAGGAAAGAAGCTAAAATTTTAATTGGCATAACCCCCAAAAGAATAAGAACTCTAAATTAGGTGTAGGGCTACAGAGACAGCCCTTTCTTTGGGAAACCATGCATTAGTTTAGAAATTAAGGACTTTTGGGAAACTGAGTTGAATTAAGCATCAGATTGTGTGTTTCACAATGAATGGGGGAGCTAGAATAGTGATCGGAGTAGTTCAAACTCAACCAAGCCTGATGTTTGGAATTGAAATCAAGTAAGAACTTGTCTGTAACCCAAATAATGAGTCAACTTGTCAAATTTATTTAATAGCTGGAATCATTACCTCTGACTGACTTATTTGTATTTAGTTTATAAAATGTGATTACATCACAAAAAGTATCTTGACACAATAAGTACTTTATGATAGATATGGGCAAATATTTTTTATGATAACAATCTCTATAATATAGAAATTGGAAGTCAGCTTAGTTACCAACAATAAGATACTGGTTAAAAGGTACTGATTATAGGAATATTGTGTAGCCATGAAAATTGTGTTATGTATTTTTATATTTAATGACATAAAAATATATTTGTGATAGTTCAGGGAAAGGCATTGCTAATTACATATATACTATATGGTATGTTTTTGAAAAATATATGCACAGAGAACTAACAGGATATACATCAAAATGAGTATACTTAGATTTCATTTTTTCTTTTTTTTTTTTTTTGTATTTTTAACCACCTACCATAGATATATTCCCTTGTATTTGTATTTGCTCAGATTTTCTGTTTACCATTCATTCCTTGGCTTTGCTTTTTCACCTTTCACGCATTCTAAAAGATCAATCAAGTCATTTTCCTTGTCTCTTCATTTCTTTTAGAGCTTAAGGCGTTATTCATTTTATTTCTGTCCTTTAATACAGATCTTAACTTTTCAATGAAGTACTTAATTTTAGAACTTTTTAGTAAAATCTAAAATTAAATCATATGTCTATATAAGAAGACTTTAGCATGCTTTCACTTTTCTCAAAAATTTACTGTCTTCTGTCTTTTATGATATTATTTGGAATTTAGGTTCAACTTGTGTTTCAAGATTCACGTAAGTAAATGTCAGTATTATTATTATAGTTAACACTTAATCACCAATGTGTTTAAATAATTTCATTGTTCTTGGTTACTTCTTATTTTCCATTTCTGCTTTATTTTTCTTCTTGTCAGTGCATGTCCTTTGTTAATTCTCTCAGTGAGAGTCTGGGGGTAGTAAGATGCTGTTAGTTTGTTATCATTTCTTGAATGCTATTCTAGTTGGGTATATAGCATAGACTTTTTTTCTTCCATAGTTTCCAATACCTGGACCCCAAGTCACAGGGTATATAGTATATTGGAAGTGGCCACTCTGAGAGAGATTGACTGGAGTTACTTTTAGCCTAATTAATGGGAGGAGCTTTAGGCATGGACTGACTTCATCTCTCCTAGCAGGACAGGACATTGCAGCTCTAGTAGCTTCTACCCACCCGCTCTACCTTTCAGTGGGCTGGGTGGCTTGAACCACTGTCATCACTTTGCTTTTTAAAGATTTCAGCTCTACATTTGTCTTATTTATGTTTTGTAGTATGACTATTTATTTTTTGAAATAAATACTGTTTTAGAGGGAGAAGACTATATGTATGTTTATATATTGACACAAAGCTTATAAATATTTTTAAGAAAAATTTTTGAAAATTATTTCAGAGAGGAATAAATAAGCAAGAGGTATTCTGGTCCTGTAGGCAAGGTATAACCCAGATAAAGTACTGGTCTTTGCGTGATTTGTTTGGAAATTCAGCCGAGGTAGAATTTAGGGAGCCTTCTATTCTGGAAAACCACTGATTTTTATTTGTTTTGCTTGATTCCTAATAGATTTTCAAAGTACTTCTAACATAGAGCAGACAACAAATGGATAAATATAAATAGAAAAATCGAATGATATTTAGAAATAATGGGGTGAAATGTAAGTTTCTATGTAGCATTTAATTACTTAGCTTGTACATCATGTAAATGATCTTGACTCTACTTGACTGTGTGCTTTATTTAGGAATTTGGTATTTTAAGTCTCATCATATTTTCCTTAACCATTTTACTTAGCTTCTTAAATTTGTTGGGTTTTTTAGTGGAGAAATAGCTGATGCCCATGACCATACCTAGGAAGCAACTAGGTTACGTGGACAGTAGGATAATAAAGAAGGCACTATTACTTCAGATAGCATTGCTTGAATTGTAGTTATGTGAGGACAAATAAATATATCCATTTAATGGCATTTGAACGGACAAATCAGATTTAAAACTGTCAGCATATCAAAGGGAAAAAGCTAACTGGGACACCAATTGAAATTACTTCCAGTTTACAGTAACATGGCTGCCTAGGCTAAGGAAATTAAAAGTGAGCAAAACAAAAAAACCCTCCCTAAACCCCCCCCCCCAAATTCCACTGAGAAAACCTGTAAATGATGCATAAAGATAACACTTTTTAAAGACATAGATGAGTTTGTATGAAAGAAGAATCTCCAAGTGCCAGAAATGAAATGAGAAAATTAGATCTCTAAGTATGTGGGGTGATATACTTCAGCAATATGCCTGGATGAATCAAGACTTATATTGAATGGTTAGGGGTTTGCATTTTCAAACCACACAGGACCATGAGAATGTTTCCCTCCTGAAAAGCAGGAAATTGTAATTTTTTTAACTTCTTTTTTAACCTTGCATCTTTACACAAGGCCAGGACACTCAAGAGTGCTTTCTCCACAATGAAAGAAGGATGAATATAAAACTTCACACAGCTTAGATAAATGAGTAATCTTATTTCTGTCTGAACCCTGGGTGAAAACAAAAACAAACAGTAAGTCTGTTGTAATCAGTTGAAATCTCATTCTGCTCATCTGTTCATTAAGTGGGTTTTATAGACTGAATTTATATTGCCTGCATTGTAATATATTCCCACATCAAGAAAATAACATTAAATTTGGTCCTTGGTCAGTGATACATCATTCTATAATACCTTTCTCATCTAGTTTTAAGCTCAAAACTTTTTCCATTCCCATAGGATCAATTATTAAAGTTACAAAGAACAGGCAAATGCTAAGAAATGGTGCTCAGAGAGCTAAAATGTTGGCTTTGCAAATTGGAACCCTTTTTCTTCTGACATGTTTTTTATCTTTTACAGAGAAATACAGCAATGGCTAAAATATTTGTGCCCAGCTTAAGACTGTGAAATGGTCAGCTTCCAATTATCCTTTAAATATCTCATTACCATAAAAAGCACTCAAAAGGTCTCCTGTAGGAAATGTGTAGGACCAGTCAGAGGGTAAAAATTGGAGGAGACATATTCCATGGTGAATCAGGTTTATTAATTTAGACATAGTACAAAGTTACCTTTTATTTCTCTCTTGATCTTCCTTTCCTACCCAAACATCTTCTCTCCAAATATCCTGAAACTATTATCCCTGAAAAATTCCCTACTCAATCCTGGGTCACATCCTTCCACTGTCTGACATTTTGACATGTTTGCTGTTCAGATTTCCTATATTCCATATCCAGTAAT
Source organism: Cacajao melanocephalus (assembly GCA_963573385.1). Taxonomy (NCBI): domain Eukaryota; kingdom Metazoa; phylum Chordata; class Mammalia; order Primates; family Pitheciidae; genus Cacajao; species Cacajao melanocephalus. Next base: position 113,252 of record CAUYLG010073654.1, on the reverse strand, counting down.
TGCCTCAATTTCTCCATAATGTTGGGTCAGGGTCTGGAAATTTTAGGGCTTCTTAGCTTAGAAGACATCACAAATCAAAGGAAATAATCCCAACCAGTTCTTGTTGAAGATCTCTTTTAAACATGTTTGTCCTTTAACACACTGTAAAACAAAGAATACAATTCAGTGGGTGCTCGTACTCACTTATATTATAAATTATAGCGTTACTCCATTTTGAAAATAATTTCTATACTTGTAACTTAATTTAAATTTGAATTCCAGGGTGATTTGGGTTCCAGAGCCCCCTTGATTGCATAAAATAGTTGGGTCTTTTTTAACCTTTTACATTTTTCCAGCTGGATATTTTATAACCAGAGTTCCTTCTAATGTCCAAACCACTCTAGTGGGAGGCCTGTAAATAATGATACAAGAGGAATTGAAGCCTAGTAACTCAGGAAATTACAATTATGAAAGAGGTTCTCAATCCTGAAAAAAAATTGAACTAAATATGTTAATTTTCCAAATCCTAATATTTTAAGAATCCTTATGTCTTCTAAACTAATTTTACCTTCTTTCTTGTTATTGTTACTCTACACATTGTATTTTGAATATTGATTTATTCTGTGTTTAGCTATATGCAATCAGAATTTACTGGGCTATGTCAGTTGGACTTTTTCTTGAAATATTTTTAAGTTTCAATAAAAGAAATAAACATAAAACAAAAACATTTGCCTCCATTTGATTATGTAGACTTGAATAAATGCAACTTCAGTACAGAAGCTTTCCATCTGAATCAGGAAGGGGATAGCTAAGCTGATAATCTGTGGTAGCAGAATCACAGATATCCCAGTGACAGAACAAGACATGAGTCCCTTTTATTATAGAAACTGCCCAAAGGAAGAACACAGTCTTGAATGTCAACTCTTAATCTATAAAATGGGATTCAATACTCTCTCTTTCTTGTTCCTCAGGATAGCTTAACAAATCAGAGTACACAGTATTAATAAGGCAAACCTTTTTCCAACTATTATTTCTGCAAAGCAGTAACAGGCTTAGTAAATGTTGCCAAAAATATTGTTTATGCTCAACTAAGTTTAGCCAGTGCTAACTTTAGCTAAAAGTGTTCTCAATGCAGGACTTCTCACCACCTTTACTGGTAATGTGCCTTGTTATTTTTCTGGAAAAGAATAGAATATGCAGTGTGTCCTGAATAAATGTGGTTGGGGGCGCTTTTATTCTAAACCATCTGCTAACATCTCTGTAAACTGGTGTTCTGAGGTCAAGGCATGGCAGAGCTATACTAGATTCTCGTGGAGGACCTTAGCCAATAGCATAATGTATGTTTCACTTAGTGCAGATTTATTTGCCTCAGTCACAGACTGCCAAGAACACAGCTTTGAACTAGATATTAGGTAAGAGTCCCCAGATTTAAGGAAGTGGTAATTTAAAGCGATACTCGCTTTGATGAATATTGCTTTTGTTGAATTCAAATTCTGGTATTGCCACTAACTTGATGTGTCATTTATCATACCTAAGCCTCAGTTTCCTTGTCTGTAATGTGAATAATAATAGCATTTAAAACTTGAAGGCACAGACCTGTTCTAGATATTTTTTCTCTTTACTCCAGTGCTTAGTATAGTTGATATTCAGAATTTTTGTAGATGAAAGAAGTTTTGAATGCATGCATGCAGGGATCAGTGAAAATTGAAAGAAATAATAGAATGAAAAATTACGTAGGACTAACTCTTCCTTGAAGACCTAAATAGAAGTACTAAGCAATAAAAAGATCAATGTGCATTGGGTTTAGTCAGTGAAAACCTCTCAGAGGAGATATTATGAACCTGAATATGTTTTTATGCCATAACCTTTCATAAATTCTACTACTGATTATAAAGATTAGGAATCTTGGTATCACCAAAAGGATCTGGGGTTTACACATGTACAGATTAAAGACAAGATATTTACCTCCTTTTGTCCAGAGTTTGTCTTACTATTGATTCTTAAGTGCCGATACATTAATACAATACATCAGAGCTCACACAGCAGATTTAGCCAGTCAACTCAGTAGTAATGTGTTAGTTCTATCTGGGCAGTCTTCATTCCCCGTAAAGAATGAGATGCTAGATTTACATCTCATCAGCAGTAAATTATGTAGGCATCCTCATTATTTAAAATTGTTGGTATATTTATTTATATGGAAGTATACTTTTTTTTACAAGATATGATTGTGAGCAACAGATGATATTAAGTCAGTCAGCTATTGATGAGTAGAGGTGTTTTCAGCTTATGAAAGTACTTTAGAATAGTTTGGAAATAATATGTACATTTTTCGTATAGTACTTCAGTACTGTCCTTAATATGCTGATGGTGTATGGAACTCAGAAAATCAATACATTATTGATTATTAAATTAGTCAAAGAATACTTGTAGGAGATTTGTGATTTGAAAATCAGATTTATTTTGCATATGGAATTAATAGGACTATGGAGGAATGAAAAGGAATTTCTAAGGTATTGTAGGTGATTAATATTTCAACATTAAAAATACTGGTATTTGATTATAATAGGTTTTTATCTGTACTTTTGGCTGTCATGTTAGTACCAAAGTTTAATTTGAAAATGAAAGTTTAGTGAAATAGAAGCCTTAGGTTAGTTACTTAGGAATTTCATTTCCAGGATAAACCAGTCTTGGTATATACTCCATGTCTGTTTCTCTACAAGGTTGATTCTCTTGTTAATGCTATCCATCTTTGTTACCTCTCAGATTCATTTTGAAGCACATGAAAATTAGGAAGTGTGAAATATATGGAAATGCAAGGTGATTGTGTTATTTTTGCTATTTACAACATTTCCTGTATTGAAATTCAAAAAGGTAATAATTACCTGCAGGAAAGTATGCTTAAATTTAAATTACATGTGCTTGTTTGTTTTAGTCAAAAGACTACAGTTAAGGTAGATAGAAATATATAATTTTTTTCATATAGTAGGAATATGCATCTCATTTATCAGAAGGTACAGTTCTTCATATTTTAGAAATATGTATTAATGTTGCACCTTGTCACATATGGTAGGAATATATATATATATATATATATATATATATATAATATAATACATTCATATGTACATGTATTTGCATCTGATAGAAAATAAAACAATAGGAAGAGGGAACTACCTTAAAAAGTTTATGTAATAAGAGGTAAGTACTATATAAAGAGTATATAACAGTTAAAAGTACAGCCTAATTTCAAATATTTCATCAGGAAGAAACAAAAATATGTTTTTCTTCATAAATCAAAGATACAATAATAATAAGTGCTCCCATTTAATTAATTTTAATAGTACTGAACAAAAGCAGAAGAGTTATGTTTCAAATCATTCCATGGGCCAATGGCCATTTAGTTGTCATAAAAATCCTTTATTTAGCCTTCTCCACAAATAAGCTCACAGCGGGAAAAAGGACACTAGTTAGAGTAATTTGGGCGATAAGTAAACAGAAGGAATGGCTAGGAGCATAGTGTCATCTGGCAGAGAGCTTATTTCCTGAATCCTGTGGATCTGGTTAAAACCCAACAGAGATGCCAATATGCTTCTCCTCTGTAAATGCTACCAGTCCCCACACCACCAGGCCCACCGAAGCTTGTCTACAGTATTTTACCCAAGCAGTCCTTTGGGTAACTGCACAGTGCCTGCAATGACCTGAGTCAGTCATGCAAGGAGACTTTCTTGTTCTCACACCAATGTTTTATTTCAGTTTCCATTTTTTGCTGGTCCTGTTGTTCAGTGATATAAGCAGAGTAATGAAGGAGCCACTTCACACTTTTCTTAGATAAGATCTTGAGCAGCAGAGAGTGGTTTAAACAGCAAGGCTTAAATCTCCCAAGCTGGATTTATTTGCACGGTTGCTGTCATGTGTGCACCTGGGATTCATGTCTCTTCAGAAGGGTGGGAAGAAGTGAGGTCTGTTGAGTCCGAAGAGGGAACAATTGAGGCTCGACGAGCAGTTGCTGGTAAGCAATAAATAATGGTAATCCCACTTCAGTTTTTTCCCAGATGTACCCAAATCTATATTTAACACTCCCTCTGTATCTATTTTCTAGTCAAAATATTTCTCTTCTGCATGTGTCAGGTGTACAGTGTTCTTAATTGAATAAAGTTTCCATTTATCAACTTTATCTTTAATCTGTTTCTCTGAAATGAGATTACAGGGTTTATAATATAGCCCTAAAGATTTTAAGATGATTAATTGTATTTATGATTTATTCCTATGTAATAGCCAAGTCAAGAAAGATTTGAAGATTAGAAAGTCAGTGTTCTGTGAAAATAATAATAAAAAAAAATAGCATGTTGCTTAATAATGCATGAGTTTTCTATCAGTGTGTTCCATTCTTTACTATCTCATACTAATACAAAGAATGAGAAATACATGACAAATTGCAGTCATCATTAATGGAATGTCAATTCAAAATTAGGAAGTTTGCATCACTTTTTCAAAATAATGGTTCCTGGGTTCTTGTGAAAGAACAAAAACCTTTTCACAAATGCAGGCCTTGACCTAAACTACAGTAGCACAAGGTTAAATGGAATATATGAAGCAAGCTCAAAATTGCAATTAATATTCAGTTTTATGTGTTCTTTCCCAAGGGAAATCAGTTTTCTGGTCTTTGATATAGCTGTGGAATCACAACTAAGTATGAGGATGTGAAATATATATAATCCAGAAGAAGGACATATATGACTCAAGATAAAGGTGTTGTAGAAATGTTTTAAATGAGTAAATATTATTAACATAAATTTTGGAATTTATAAAATGAAAATAGAAGGATTTTTTCTGCTTTTACATAGACAGTGGCTCCAGTGAATAATGCTTGTTACTATGCATGAAAGCTCATAGTATGTGGTACCCAGAAATGAATTGGGATATTTTAGAATAAGATCCACATTAATCTCTTCTAATATTGATTCTCTGCTTTGATTCTGTAATTGTAAAAGCCATGAACACTACTTCACTTAATAAACCCTGTTTGGTTAAGTATTTTCTGTTAGAAATGCAATTTGTTACCATTTGATAAATTTTCTTATATCAAGGCACTTAGGGAACTCAAGGTAATTATACTAAATTAATATAAATTCAAGAGATGGAATGAGGGACAAGTATTAGATTAATGACATTCAAAATGATTTTATAATTTGAAATAAGCCCATACTGGATAATAAACAAGAGAAAAGAATTAGGAATGGATAAATAAATATTTTTTAAAATCTAAAATCTCGAGCACAATAATAGACACATGCAGTATATTAAAATCTTTTTTTTCAGTTGACTTGAGCCTACATAGGCTTATATGATTCATGCTTTTTTTTGCAGACAGAATCTCACACTGTCACCCAGGCTGGAGTTCAGTGGCTGGCGCAATCTCAGCTCACTGCAACCTCTGCCTCCTGGGTTCAAGCGATTCCCCTGCCTCATCCTATCAAGTAGCTGGGACTACAGGCATGTGCCACCACCCAGCTAATTTTTTGTATTTTTAGTAGAGATGGGGTTTCACCATGTTGGCCAGGCTGGTCTCGAACTTCTGACCTCAGGTGATCTACCCGCCTCTGCCTCCCAAAGTGCTGGTATTACAGGCTTGAGCCACTGTGCCTGGCCTGATTCATGCATCTTAAATTCTAGTCGAAGAAAATTATACGGTTGTGATTTCAGCCAGACAAAATGAGTATATTGGTTGTTGAAAGTTTTGACTCCCTTTCTACTGGTTCTCTTCTGTATACTTGCTGGGTCAGCAGGTCTATCTCTAGACCATGCCATCTGTATGTCTTCTTAATGACCATATCATAATGGAAGAAACTTAAGTTCAGCTAGTATAAGACTTCAGCTCCATTAGCTGCTCCAAAAAAATCCTCACCAGCTCCAAACATGGGAAATAGAAGTTTATCATTATAAGTGCCCCTGCACCACTGATAAGTCACGAGTACTTTCACAAAAACTGGCATAACTTTGAGGTAATTCGCCAAAATAATTGCAGTAATTCCTAACTACCATGGTGTAGTGAAAAGCTCATGCATGGCTTTCAAAACAGACAAAGCCAAGTTCAAATCTCAACTCTGCTGCTTATAAATCATGTGACTTCAGGCAAGTTAATTAGCTTTTCTAAACCCCATCTTTAATATGGTGGTATTATTGATTTTCCATGAGAAATAAATTTTTCATGAGAAATAAATGAACTAAATAAAATTAATAGACAGTATAATATTTGGCACTTAGTAAGCATTCAGTTTATTTCCCTTTTGCTTTTTTCAGCAGTAACTTGGTCTAGTTTTGAGTACAGCCAGTTTTAAGCACAGGTGGAAGGTTGGGAAAAGAAAAAAATACAGATTCTGAATGAGACTGTAAATATGTTCTTTTAAGAGAGAAAAATTGTTCAAATTAGTCATTTTATTTGAGGCTGACATTTTGCAGTTGTTTTAGTAATGAGATGATCCATGGCTCAGTATTAATTTTTTTTCTCATGAGATAATTATTTTTGACAAGTACATGTAATTTAAGTAAACACAGCACGTTTGTTTTAAGTAAATGAAAGAGGTTCCTAATTCTCTATTATCACTTGACCATTTCATTTTCTAAAACAAACTAGAAGCAGTCCACCTCTGTTTTTCAGCAAATAATCCCTAGTAGATTAGAGAAGTGTATCATTGTTCATTGCTCTTTCTGAAATCTGAATGTTGTACAATAAAAATGTAATTGAGAGAGTAACATAATTTCAAATCAACTGATTTTGTTGTTATTGTTGCTGTTGTTCTGTAACACAAAATATGGGTAGATGAAGTAAATGTAGGTGACTCAATGAGATGATAATTATTATGTCTCAGTGAGAAAAAAAATCTATTGTTTTATGAATTACGCATCTACAGTCATCAAAAGCATGCATCTTTAAAAATATCAGAAATATGACTCGCCTTCTCCTGTCCCCAGCTCCCTGGCAAAACCTATTTGAGGATGTCCTTTTGCCCTCTGGAGATGAACCACCATTAGCACTAGGCTGGCTATACCAGAACAGCCTGAAGAAGCACTTTTGCCTGTGTTCCCAAGAATCAGTTGTATACTTTTGATTTATGCTTTCTGGTGCCAGTTGTTGTCATTGGGCTGAGTAAGATTCCTCAGTTAGGGAAACTGCAGAGGAAATGATCTGTTACACAGGGCTTGGCAGGACCATTGCCAGTGATTGATAATGGGACCAAATCATTTCAGGTGAGTTTTCTGTGGTCTGACAGTCAGGCATCTGCTCAACCTTGTCATCTTAGCCCATGGAAATCACAGTGAATGTCAGTGGGTACAAGATGAGCTCCTGAACGTTTGCCTGAGTGTTTTCTTCTGTGTTAGCTTTAAGGACTACAAGGTTTCATCTCTCTGACTGCAGGAAGGTAGCAGCTTCTGTGCATTGTTTTAGGAAATGGTTAATTACAGAGCTAGAAGAGCTTTGGTGTTTGCTACACTGGGAACCACTTTAGTACAGCACGGAGCACTATAGATTAATGCTGTAATCAATGAGAGTCTGTACACTGCAGAAATCTGTTTTGATGACAGCAGCACTTATGGCCTTGTTTAGTGTCCCTGTTGTATAATGTTGGACACTGCGGGCTTTTTTGGCTTTGATTTAGAATGCAAGGACCACAAGGAATTTTATTTAAAATTTTGTATTTTGGTGGCTTTTTAAATTGCGTTGTGCATTTGCTGCTGTTGCTATCTGAGATTTGGTGATTTGATGCCAGTGGCATGTATTTAACCATTCCGATGCTGCTGTTATGTTTGCTGGGTTTCTGCAGTTTCTACTACTTCATACGTTGCACTCAGGAACAGGTAAATGAAATTATATTAATCTATCAATAAATATAAAGTTAATGGAATTTATTGTTTAATTATCCAAAAGAGTAAGATACTAAAATGTTTCATTTAGATTATATCAGTAGAGAATAAGGATGTTTGCTTTATATAATAAGTTATTTTAGGATGCAATAATGATTACTTGTATTACATGAAGTTATTTTTATGTTTTAAATATATATCTGAAGTGCACATTAAATTATATACATTGTAGTATTAAAGTCTCAACTTGAGATATATGTATACAAAATATACAATTAATTCAGAAAGTATACATTTTTCTTCTCTAATGGATCAGAGTTTGCTTTTCCTATTTAGTGACTTTCACTAAAATTAGAAAACTTCAGATCTTAATATTCTTGAAAATACAAAAATATAAATATGTATAGATTGTTCTTTTCAAATGTTTAGAGAAAAAAAAAAGGCTAACAAGGCTTTGTTTCTCCTAATTGACAGTCCTGATTATAGAACAGATTCATGGAAATGAATGTGTTTTCCATGATGTTAAGCTGTGGATTAAAGGGAAAACTATTAGATGAGGGGAACGGAGAGCCCAAGACACAAGGAAGGAAAGAGAAGTGTAGTCTTTTGCATCAGAGATTTGGGTCTGTGACCTTGGGTTAAAGAGTTACTAGTTACTAACCTCTTCTGACCCTGGTTTCCCTTCTGCCAGTTTGGAAAGAGACTCTCCTGTTATTCTCTGTAGGAATGGCACAACATTTTTCAGGTGCTCAATATCATCTATTGATGATTTTCATGTGGAAGAAGACACAATTGTTAAGTTTTTAAAGGTATGCAGTTTTCCTAATACGGGGGTAAATACAGCTGTTTTTTTCCTGCTTTTATTTGTAGTGTTTTAGCTACCAAGACTTTTTTTTTTTGTTTTCTTTTCTTTTTTAAGAGATATGCCTCTTTTAAATTAAGCTGGTAAACCTCTTGGCTTCTTATAACTATTTTGCCAAACAGGCATTAAGTTTGAGGTGTCCCGGGGGCACCTGCTGTTAAGTCTGCGCTCCTTGGGAGAGGAAAGAGGCATCAGTTGTGCTGCAGCCTGATGAGGACCTGGATGCAGAGAGGCACTGGGACTCTCTGAAAGTCTGCCAGGGACAAGGGCTCTCCTCACTGCTCCCTTGCTCCCCCTCAGGTTCAGTGTGTATTGCTGAGGGCAGCTGAAGAGAGCTACTGCCTTCTTTTCTCAGCAAATGTTTTTCAAGAGGTCCACTTTTTGCTGAGGGCAAGCTCAAAATCCAAAGGATCAGAGGCAACTGGAAAAGAAGGAGCCACCTTCCACTTGCTAGAGTATGAATCAGATTGCTGCCTACCAAATATTAGTTAACATTTTTGAGTCTAGACTAATTAAATATATTCTTTAATGAGAATGGAAGGATTTTATTGTAAATTGAACAGTGTGCTTACAGAGTGGCCAATAATTGCCAGTTTAGAATGATCATGAATCTTGTGTTCATGTTGACACTTTCTGGTTGTTCTTAATAATAGACACCCACCATTATGAGAGGAAGACTGAGGCAATGATGGTTCATGCTCCCACACATATGCACATGAGAGGTGAAAGAAAAAGAAAAACAATGTGATTGATTTTTCTGTCTAGTTCCAAGGAACCAGTCTGAATTATAGTCTCTACACATATATTTATTAGGGCAATAACTTTATTAGTAAAGTGATTATACATTCCATAGAAGGTTATCTGCTCAAGTCTCTTCCAACTTTATGATTTTATGGGGTGCTGTTATTTATTAGTGCATAGTTAGGAAGATCTTCAAGAAGAATAAAATATTTTCATTTTGAAGTATTACCTGTGAATGTTCCTGGGAAGAGCTCTGTTAGAGAAATGAAGAAGTTATTTGGAAAACAAAAACAAAAATTAATCTCAGTGCACAGCAAATATATATTCTCCCCCACCCTTCCCCAGGTCATCCATATAAACACTTTTAATAAGCAAAAAAATGGTTGCCATTCTCAATTTTCTAAGGCTAGGGATATTGGGAAGAAGCATACCAATTTATAAAAGAAGATAAATTAATGAAAGAATTAGTAATTATTTTATACTATGATAATAATTGTCAGGAAAACTTATAAATACTTAACATCGTGCCTGTAAGTCGTAGGCTAATGAAATGGATTTATATTTTATATCACCTGTTTCAGGTAGGCCAATCTTTTGTCTTTAAGAAGAAAATCATCCTAATCATATAATGAGTTGGTCAATTACTTGCAAAAATGTAACCAAAAATCTTGATTGCATAGTTAATTTAAATAAGTTGTTTTAGAGAAGGTTTTATATGACTTCTATGAGTCTTGAATGTCTGGGAAATAAATTCTTATTGTGATGAACTGTAAACATTGAACAAATTTCAAAACTGACTTCACAAAGGGGGCCATATTGATATAATAACTGGTGAGTTTTAACAAACATATTTCAATACTATAACAGCTGTCATATATTTTAGACTTATTAATAGCTTTGAGGGTTTTTGGTTATTGTTGTTACAATAGGCTGTTAGCCCTGCAATGTTTGTTGTTTTCTCTTTAGAGAATGCTTAGCCCTTGAAACTTGTTCTCCTGAGTAGGTTTAAATTGGAACAACTTTTTTATCCACTTATTTTTTCTTACTTTTATTTCAGGGTTATGTTTTATAATCACTTACTTAGATTATATAAAGTTTGTTATATTTTCTATATTTTCCTATTCAGCATATATCTCTGAAATTATCTAAGGTATTCACCAGAGAAGAGATGTTAGTACGTTTGTGTGTGGTATTTTTCTTGCCTATACTATATTAAAGGCTTTTTAAAAATATAATTCTTTAGTCTTGATAGGTCATGAAAGTGCTTTTTGAGGTGAATTCCCTTGCTCTCTATATGTATTCACAAAGCTCATTTTCTCTGAGTATGGTTTCTTGATTTCCTAAGTGCCTGGTTTAAATAGGGATCTTAATGAAAGCATATTGCTGAGGCTGAGGACCTGCAAGAGAGGATAATTCTGGGACCTAAAGGTAAAGCAACAAGTTCATATCATAATATCCTACTCTGAGTCACTCATTCATTTAGTCCCTTTAATCATTTGCTCTTAATTTGGAGAGAGATCAGAGGTCTTTCAGAGAAATAAAGGAAGCAATGGACTCTTGGGGAAAAATACTTTTGCACACAAAATTTTACTTAAAATTTTAAAAAGTGCATGGAACCCCTAAATATAATTATAGACCATGTAAAAGGGCTTGGATATCTCAGGTTTATAATCCTTTCCTTAAAAGTCATGACAAAAAAAAAGTACTTGACATTCAGTGGTAGAAAAAGTCCTGCCTACACAAAGGTATACCACTTCTCATCTGTGGTTAGTGAATAAACCCAAGACCAGCTTCAAATTGTTCTTGCTAAACAAACAAACAAACAAACAAAAACCCCTTAATTACTATTTGCTGTTTCATGGGCTCTGGCATTTTATATGATAAAAAATGCACCCAAAATTTAAATCTCCCAAAGATAAATATATGATGATTAGACAGATCATTGGCATAAGCAAACATTGGGAATGACTGACTGCAAATTCGTTGAGCTTGTTTCTGTTTAGAATGACTTGACAGAGACCAGGTTTCTTTTGTCAATAGGCTTCTTTGACAAATATGTTGTGATTTCCTGATTTCACGAGCTAGTCTTGTTTAGGCAGACATTTAGTTACAGAGATCTCTATGTAAGCTTTGTTATAGTCTATGAGATTTTACTGTAAGCAGAGCTATTCAATTAAGGCATAAAATTGATGGAAAAATCAAGCACAGAATAAGGGCTTCTAAAAGATCTATTTAACCTGAAAGCCCCTCTGAGTATTGGTAAGAAATGTGTGATTTGTAATGAAAACAATCTTTCTGAAGTTTTTGCTTGAAGCTGTCCTTCTTGAGTTTGCTGTATAGAGTCTTTAAACATAATATCTTTATTCTCCACAGTTTTCCTGGCTGGTTTAACAAAGCTAAATTGCAGTAGATAACAGTTTGCATACTTGTGAGCTAAGTACATATCCATATATGTGATCTAAAATGTGATGCAGTGACAATTATGTCAGATATTTTGGTAGGCCCAAAGATGTGTGTGGGTGTGTGTGTGTGTGTGTGTGTGTGTGTCTGTGTGATTTTTTTTTTCTCATTAAAACTATTAGTACATCACTTTGAAAAACAAATGCAACCAAAGAGCTTCTTGGTAATAATGGAAATAATAAAGGCCAATAAGTTGTTGTTTTTCATTGTTTTTAGTCCCTTTCAACTGTAAATGATGCACAATGGCTAGCCTAGGGTAATAATGAGTTTCTCATTTGAAAACTGACCCATTAGAATACAGTTGCAAGAATTTCCTTAATGTAAATTATTTACAAATATATTTCAAACATGAATAATAAACATTTTATTTCTAAAGGTAGATGCTACTTATGGTCTTGCAAGTTAAAAAGAAACTGAGGTTGAGTTTAGGAGGTGCTATTGACTGGCTATTTTAAAATGGAGATCAGCCTTTAATTTTATTTATATTATACCTGTATATAACATAATGTCTTGTTTTATAAAAGAGAAAATTAAGCTATGATTATTTTTCTTAATATTGGGATTATTATAATTACTATAATTTGGTATTTCTAATGAATTCTATATTTCTCCAGCTTAACCCTGCTGTAATCAGTAGGACATTTTAGCTAACATTTGGGTTGGTTTGTATAGAAATTAGGTGAAATAGAATGATTTTATATTGTTAAGATTGGTGACATTATTAGGTTAATCTTAAATGTGCTCATTTCTACTGAGAAAACTGAGTTAAAGATATTTACTGTCTTTGTGAGTGACATCACCTTATATATCAATTGGGAATGTTTTGTTATGAATTCATAAAAAGTTATAAAATATGAAAAATTGGCTTTTTAATGTTACTAAAATAATATTCAATTTAATTTTTTTATAAATGTAATTTTTCAGATGGTAATTTTAATTTTCACATTTAATGTTTTAAATAGTTTATCAGTGCTAATGGTATGCAATTTTAATTTTTCAACAAATATCTCTTAATTTCACAATTTAATTCAATCGCATAATTCTCTAAAAAGATAGTTTTGTTCACTTGCATTGCTTTTACTTAAGAGACATTGATTTTGGTTAAGAATCTTTTTTTTTTTGAGACAGAATCTCACTCTGTTGCCCAGGCTGGACCTCCGCCTCCTGGGTTCAAGCAGTTCTCTGCCTCAGCCTCCCGAGTACCTGGGATTGCAGGTGCCCACCACCATGCCTAGCTAATTTTTGTATTTTTAGTAGAGACAGGATTTCACTATCTTGGCCAGGCTGGTCTTAAACTCCTGATCTCTTGATCCCCCCCGTCTCGGCCTGGGCCTCCGAAAGGTATGGTATTACAGGGTGAGCCACTGCACCCGGCCAGTTAAGAATCTTTAACAGACAATTCAGCCACTCTGTGTGGGGAACATTATGCAAAGAGCACTTGATCTTTTAAATTTTTTTTGTACTGCTTTCAAAAAAATCAGGAAATAGAACATGCAAAGGGATAAGAGTTATTATTTACAGTACATTTAATCTTTAAATTCATGATCAATCTGAAGCAATATTTAATAAACAGTTGCTATATGTTTCTGCTTTTTTTTTTTGCATTGATGAATAATGACTTAATTGTAACAGCTGAGCTTCAGATTCTTCATTTTTGGAGCTGAGTTTTTCAATGTGCTAAATATTTGTCAACCAGCTTATTGTTAGGGTTATTGCTATTTGTTTACATTGTTTTAATTAAAATTTTTTTAATCAGAATTATAATTTACCAACTTTTTTCCCCCTTAAATTAGGAGGGCTATAAAGGGATTTTATCCTTGTTTTTATAAAAATTTACATGCTATGATTTTTCCAGTTACTGCCTAATGGATATTATTTTAACATCAATGTGTTGCCGTTTAATCTGGTTGTGTTCATACTTATCTGTTCATCCAGTTATGCTACTCTTTGACACAGTCATGTTCATAGAGCTACACACAGTATCACAGTGTTAAGGACACATAGACTCTTAGCTGATTTGTTTGTTTTTTTGTGTATTTGTTTTTTTGTTTAGGTTTCCCTGTCCCCTTTATTGTGAATAATTATTGCTGTCAATGTGCTTGTTTGAACAAACCATTTTCCATTTAACACTGTGCATCTTTAATGGTTTTGAAGGGTTGAATACCAAAGAAACTCTTGTAGTATTGTGACTATAAAGTTATGAATGAGGGCCAGGTGGATTTTTCTAGGAATAAAGTCTAGGAGCTCAGATTTTTTTTTTATTGCTTTTTGCCAGGTGAGAAGCCCTTTTCACTTACTTCCCATCCTTTGGCAGGACTCTCAAATAACTTAAGATAATTTTTTGTTTATTGTAAACTGATACCTGAACATCAGTTCCATTTTGTTGTTTTCCATTGAATCAAAATTATTTTGAGTTTGATGGAGGGAAAACTGCATTTTAATGAAAATAGAGTTACAATAAATATACTAAATTATATTGTATAGATATTCATTTAACCTGATTTTAATTCCTACATTAATACCATTTTGAAACCTATTTTAATACCCAAAGTGATTTATGATAGCTACAAAAATGTAAAAATGTAGCCATGTGAAATAAATTTAAAATACATGGAAAAGATCAGTAAGGGAAAATAAGGTTAGAAAATTAGGCTGCATATTTAATCACAAATATCCCAACACAAAAAAGTGTCATTCATTACAAATGAACAACATCTGTAACATAAAAATAAGCTGGTTGCATAAGTGCACACTAATTATTCCTGATACCAACACCAAAGGGAAGTTTATTTTCTGTTATTTCATAGAGAAGATCATCAGCAGCAGCAGAAGCAGAATGATCCATATAATATGAGAATCATCATCACCATGCTCCACATAGTAAACACCCTAATGTAGTAATATTAAAGGACAATACAATAAGAGGAATTGTAGGGACAGTGAGGGGAGGGGTATTGTCTAGAAATATAATGTGTTCCTGGTGCATGGTTGTTTGATGGTGTGAATTAATTCATAGTTTTGTTTTAGAAAATATAATTTGATTTAACACATAGCCCTCACAAAGACTCTGTATGTACTGTTGCTTTGTGTTAAACATTTCAAAAATATTTTAAGGCAGTATCTTCAAGGATATACTCTCTAAAGTATACTTGCGAGTAGTCCATTCAACTAGTGATTGTGAAGTCAAGTATTTAAACAGCCAGGCAAGCTGGGAATTGGATTCTCGTGCACCTGTGACAAAGCCAAGAAACCAGTGTTGAACAATTTTAGTCTAGGTCAGTGAGGCTTCCTTATTTTTGAAAGTAACAGACAGTTCTAACATGAAGATGTTTTTAAATAATTATATTGGAAATATAGATTTAGAACTATTTATTCACTCAAATATTTAGGAACTCTGGAAGATAATTCCTTTCTTGAGTTAGTTAGTTAATTTTTGACCAACATTAACTTAGTTTGCTTTTTAATAAAAAATATGCATAAAATCTATATGTATTTGTTGATATTGCTTCTTTATCCTCATTTCTTTTTGTGGTTTATCTTATTAAATTATTTACTTCTGTCACATGGAGTTGGAGTACAGTTGAAAGGACGTGACTCGTGACTTTGTAAAGCTTGACCACTTTTGCATTGAGTCGGAGAGTTAGACCAGTGACTACAGTGTTTTGCAACCACATTTCCTATGGCTATAATTTTGGAGGTTTATTAATATGGCTACGTAGAAGTTTTCTCAAAAACAGTGCTGAGGCATAAAGTAAAATGTTCTCCAAACTTCTGTGCCTGGTGATTTGCCATTGCCAGTTAAAGAATTTCCAACTTAAAAATAAAGTCCTATATCTATAAATTATTTGTTTGCATAGCCAAAATAAAAACAAATACAAACAAACCAAAAAATAAATAGAATAAATAGAAAAGAAAGGCAAAAACAAACTATTTATAGTCACTTGAGGGATCTCTCATGTCAAAACATGTTTACATTGCCCACTATTTGCTAGAGTATAAACTTTTCTACTTTTTTTGTGGATTGATCATCTATTTTTAAATAAGAAATATCAGTGCCATATAAGTACTTCTGTTTTGTTCTGTATAGCCTTAAAATCCATCTTTATTTTCATTTTACTATTCTCATTTATATCACTAAAAGCAGGTATCCATTTTTACTTTTTTTTTCCTCTTTAGGATATAGAGGCAGGTAAAAATTGAGTTAACATTCAGAATATTATTTCAACTTAATACTCTTTTGCTAGTGTTACCTGTGTCTGGATAAGGACTAACATTTTCCTTTATCAAAGATATTTATATGTAGAGTTTGTTCTTGTAATGTCTCTGCTGTGAACTTGCCCAGCACAACAATTTCTTAAACCTATGGTTAACATCCAGTCCCCAAACAATGAAAACAAATAAACCCCAATTTTTTCCACAGGGTTTCCTGGCTGGTTATTCCGAGACTTTGCACATGACAACCTGTTCTCCCACGTGAATGGAATACTCAGTGTCAATGTGGAAGCCTGGTCAGTTGGAAAGTTGCAGTGAAATATTTCCCTTTGCTGTACAGCACTTCCCAAATTAGCCCTAAGATTGACAATTTTATGATTTGTTATCCAGGTTACCTTACTATTCTATATTTAGATTCTGGGGGAGAAGTTTCTCAGTTATTAGGCCTCAGGTCATATTTGCACATGAAATTTATTATTTTCCAAACTATTAAATGTGGAAAGTATTTTGCCTATTATCAATGACCTTGGGGACTTTCTTCAGATACATTTTCATTGTCATTTAATACAGATAACACAGTATAGTCTAGGTTTCTTGAAGACCATGACCACATCTTTATTATATAATTCTAAGCACAACGTTGTGTGCGCATGCATGTGTGTGTATGTGTTTGTGTGTTTGTTGTTCAAGCTTTCTGGAATTTTAATTTATAAAATTTCTCTAAGGCCTTATAGCACCAGGCCATTGTAAAGGTAAGAAAAAAAATGGCATTGAGCATCATGGTGTTTTGGGAATGTTTCTGGACCCCAAGGCTTCATGTGGTCTCAAAAATCTAAATTTATATAAATGTACATAATTTTTAAAACTAGGAAGAATTAATCTGATGACTGATATTTACTATCTCAAATTTATTTTAATTTCTCAGTATCTCTTACCCTTTTCAAAGCTGACAAAGGTTTCTTTGTTTTCTCAAAGCCCCATTAGCTATGGTGACACTATTTCAGGTTTTAACTTATAATAGTTATTTTCTTAATACCATCAATCCTGTTATTGTTTAGATAGTTTTTTAAGGAATATAAACCAAAGAATCACGCAAAGTTAGGAAGCTTGTAACCTATTAGAAAATAAATATTTACAACTAATGTCTACTAAATAATTTTTAAGGTATAATACAAGCTGAGTTCAAGGAAACATTGTTAGGGATTTCTTGAGTGATCTGGCCATTTTATAATTTTTATAAACAACAGGACTTAAGCATTTTTCTAAGCCCATTTCAAGAATATTTTGCAAAGATTACAGATATTACATATATTTTTGTTACAATCACTAATTAACTGTAACTTTGATCTCTAACACCATTATATCACATTCTTCAAGTGTGTAAGGAGGCATTAAGTTCTATTTCTAAACTCCTTTACAATTCACCATACTGACATATCCCAGTTAATCCACATGAAATGTTTGTGAGGAAAGGTACTATTCTCATTTTGTAGAAGAAAAAAGCTTAATAGAGATGAAAAGAATTCACCTAATATGGCAGATTTACGATTAGTCACAAGTCTCCAACTCTGAGTACAAGGTTCTTTTTACTGCATAATCACTGATTTTATAAGTGTTATATGAATATGATTATTAGCCTATAATAATGTTGATGGAGAAATTCAAATACAATGAAGTTCTGTGATTACTCAAGATTTCAAATAAGTAAACTGCTGGGTAGAAAAGTATCTTTTTCTTAATTTGTACATGTTATTAGAATTGACAGAAATGCTTATAATTAAAAATACAAAATGTTTTTTAGCATGTATTTTTATATTCTGACAATGTGCATTTCTGTGGTGTTCTGTAGTTATAAGCCAGTTCATGCACATGATCTCATTGTACCCTCAGAAGAAAGAGGGAATTCTATGAGAGTTATCTGCTGTGTTGAATGACTGAGCTCATGTTTCAGCCAGAAATTTTGATTCTGGGTTCCATATAACTGCTTTGTAGAGTTGTGTCATCGTGGTGTTTGCATTCCAAATTCAACAACAATACATACAACCAGAGGAAGCACTGCCTCTGTCAAATATGTTAATAAAGTTTCCCTTTCCTGGACCAGCTACTGAGTTTCCTTGCCTGTGTCCTAAAATAATAAAACATAAAGATGGCACCACAGGGCTTCAAGCAAATATTTAATCACTCTAGGGTAGTTCAACTCCAGAGGTTTTATTGAGTATTAATAATTTCTGAATAAAAACATCTTTGTCACACCAATCACTTAATAAATAATTGATACATTTACATGAATCAACTTAATAATACTTCAGTTTACTTGAATTATGAAAGTTACATATCAGAGAGAAAGACACAGGGATGGTCTTGGTTTTGGGATGGTCTTGGTTTTAGGATGGAAGCAGAGTGCAATTACGAACAAAGGGAAACGTAAAAAGGGAAATATTTTTCTTTTTTAAAAAAATCACTTTATTGGCTCGGTACAATGGCCCACACGTGTAATCCCAGCACTTTGGGAGACCAAGGCAGGCTGATCATGAGGTCAGGAGTTCGAGACCAGCCTGGCCAGCATGGTGAAACCCTGTCTCTACTAAAAATACAAAAATTAGCCAGGCATGGTGGTACATACATGCCTGTAGTCCCAGCTACTTGGGAGGCTGAGGCAGGAGACTCAGTTGAGCCCACGAGGCAGAGTTGCAGTGAGCCAAGATTGTGCCATGCACTCCAGTCAGGGTGACAGAGTGAGACTGAGTCTCAAAAACAAAACAAAACACTTTATTGAGATATATTTGACATACAAAAAGCTGTGCATATTTATTGTATATGACTTAATGTGTTTGCAGAAAAGCATATACTCCCTTTTTCCCCATTCCCCATCTGCTAGCAACCACCACTCTATTCTCTGTTTCCATGAGTTTGACTATTTTAGATTCCTCATATAAGTAGTAGCATAATGTTCTCAAGTTTCATCCATATTGTCAAAAATGGCAGGATTTTCTTTTTCAAGGCTGAGAAATACTATCTTGTGTGTATATACCACATTTTCCTTATGGACATTGTTTCCACCTCTTGGCTACAGTTAATAGTGCTGCAGTGAACATGGGAATGCAGACATATATTTGAGATTGTAATCTCAGTTCCTTTGGATAACAAGTGGTATTGCTAGATCATATGGTAGTTCTATTTTTAAATTTTTGAGGAACGTATAGACTGTTTTCCATGATGACTGTACTGATTACATTCCCGTCAGCCATGTAGAAAGGTTCCAAAATTTCTCCACATTCTCATCAATGCTGATTTCTTTTTAAATTTTTATAATAGGCCATCCTAACAGGTAGGAGGTGCTATCTCATTGTGGTTTTGATTTTTATTTCTCTTATGCTGAATATCTTTAGTGATAAACATAGCTGCTATCCAAAATAAAATTTCTAACATGCACTTAGAAAACAGCAGGGCTAATGAACTCCTAATGGCTAGAGGTGATATACAACTCTCCCAAGGAGTTATACCATTTTTTTTTTTTTTGGTCCTAGAACCAAGGCCAGAAATGGAATTTTAAGTTACTTAAAATTGTTAAAGAAGTTCTTGCTGAAGACTGATGATCTGGAGAGGCCTGTAGCCTATCTTAGGCCTTGAGCTCAAGGAACAGAAATCTGTATTACCTAATTTTATGCAATGTTTGCCTTCAGATATGTTTAGGGAGTAAATATTGGCCTGGATTTAGAATAAAATTAACAAAAAGTATTTGAGGACCAATTTTTCACTATATTAATAATTGCAAAAGATAATTTACAAATTTTGTAACAGTACACATAGATTTATTTCTAAAATACACTTTAATATTTCATATATTGTGTGATTAATGATTAAATTTGACAAGTGTATCTTCCTGTTTTATTGTGATGCTTAGATAATAAGCCCTATTAAATAATGTGTGTTTCTTATCTCTGACTGCTAGTTAGGTGAAATTAGACTCACTAGGACTTTGTGCTATGTACGAAATTATTGCTGATGTATTCCAAAGTTAGCTCCTCTATTATATATAATTTAGGGGAAGTGGAAGCACACTTTCCATTTGTGGGCATGGGACCATCTTAAATAGACTTCTAAAATATGAAGAAACATTTCAAAGTGGTATTTTCAGTATATTAATCCAGAGTTAAGAGTTTATCTAAGTTCTTAGACTTCGGATTTTAACTCTTGTCTATGAGAAGACTCTTTCCCAAATGAATGTCCCTGTAAAATCTTATGACGTTTATATTTTTAATCACAGTGTAACTAAAACAATATTTAACTCGTGTGGTAACTATGGTACATGTCTATATGTCAATATCTTGTCTCAACTTAAAAACCTATTCTTAAAACTCAGTTGGCTTTTTGTGTATGCAGTGCATACAAATATTTAATAAACATATTTTGTTCAATGTTTCATTTAGTTCCAACTCACATCCTGGTATAGAGGACTCAAAAAACTAAAAGAAGAAAATATTTTAAGAGGTTCAGGAAATACCTGGAAAGGATAATTCTTCTGATTTTTGGTCTGTGATATTTACATTTTTTTGAATGAAAATCTATTAATATGTAGGAAGAACAATCTCTTTTTTAAGGTGACAATACATGTATGTATTTGGAATTGTTATTACATTGCTGTGAGGTGCTGTGAGCCAATCTTAGAATTGATTTGAATTCTGTCTTTTATCATTATTCATATAATGGTATTAGAAATATGCTGCAAATTACTTCTAGAGATAGTCAAGAAGTTCAGATTTTGTAATACTTCAAGGCTTTGAGGTAGATAAGTTTTCCTTTACTACCTGAACATTAGGTACACGTTCCACCTGGGCAAGTAGAGCTGTCAGGTAAATTGTGAAATAGATATTTAATATATGAAATTAGAGGAATGGTTTTCTTATATTTTTAGCATACACATGCTCAATCATGCATCTATATTATTTAGAAGGGATTTTTGTTTAATTGTCATTGATTGATTATATTAAAATCCATTGTGCTTTAACACTAGACGTCATAGGATGCACAATTTTAAATTATAGAGATAGAGATACATGTTTATGCCTTGTAACATACTCTAATTATAATGACTTGGGTTTGGAAAGTACTAGTTGTCTTTATAGAAAATTCATGTGTAATTTAGCTGACTTTTATTTCTGCATTGATAATTGCAAGTTTATTAAGTGTAAAAACCTACTTTTTCACAAGGGATAGTATAAAAGTTAATTTTAAAATTCTTCACGAAAACATAATGCTCAAAATTATAACACTTGATTGAACTTGGCTAGTTGTGAACTTGAGACATTTCTGTAGACACAAGCAGCTAACGTATTTCCTGATTCTAAATTAATGGTAATAGTGAGTTAGTTCCTTGGACGTTTTATTGACTGTTAAAACCAATGTGCTTTTGTATTGATTCCACAAGCAAATACCATGAATTTATCATTTTGCAGCTATGCCACCTGGCAGTCAATATCTTTAATCAACTATTACAAAAATAATCAAGGAAAATGTTTTGTATTAATGAAATACTGCATTCTGGATATTTTAGGAGCGTGTTTTGTTGAGTGTTGCTTATTCCATTAATAATAGTGAAATACGAATTATAAAGACAAATTAAGGCTGCTTAAAAGTTCAGTAATATCTTTCAAACTTAGTAATTACAGGGATAGAAGAAACAAATATAGTTTACAACTACATATTTAGATTTTGGATTTTATTTTTTCTGAGTCTTTAAGTAAAACTTATATTTTAATGGGTGATGATGAAATTAGTGATAAGAAAACTATTAGAAACCATTCAGAATATGAAGGAAGTATAATTGTATACTAAAATATAAATAAATATTGTATGCAAAAAAAATGAATGTGTTTTTTACATTTGCATTTGTTAGCAATACTTAGTAGATAGCTACAAAACTATGTATAACCAAAGTTGGAAAAAACCAATATTTGTTTAACCTGCAATATCTGTAGCCTCCATTTTATTACAGGATAATGTAAGAGTACTGGCTGCATATTGGAATCATCTAGCAAACTATATTCATCCAGTACCAAACCAATTAAATTAGATTCTCCATTCAACATCATTATTCTACAAAGGTTATATATCAAAGAAT
Source organism: Cacajao melanocephalus (assembly GCA_963573385.1). Lineage (NCBI taxonomy): Eukaryota > Metazoa > Chordata > Mammalia > Primates > Pitheciidae > Cacajao > Cacajao melanocephalus. The sequence goes on along the minus strand of CAUYLG010073654.1, from coordinate 91,014 downwards.
AGCACTGCTTGATAGCACTGATTTCATAATAAAATGTGTTGACGATCACCATTGAATCTTACCCCAAAACATCAACTTTTGGTTCTTTGCCTATAAGGAACAGTTTTGCAGACTGAATATTCACCATGTGAGCTATATATATGTGTGTGTGTGTGTGTGTGTGTGTGTGTGTGTGTGTGTGTATCTCATATGGCAGTTCAACTCCATGTTTCACTCATATTAGATTTATAATATTAAAAGATATACTTAGGATAATATTAGTGAAACATAAGGTTGAACCACGTTATGAGAAATTGGGGTATGAGCCTGAGAAGAATACTGAGGAGTAGTTTTTAGGACCTACATCAGGTTACTGAGGGATACAATGAACTTTTGTTTTCTTTAAGTGTTTAAAGTAGGTTGAATTTTTATCTTTTTTTTTAAACTTCAAAGATTTCTTAAAGTAGCTATCAATGTATTGATCAATTTTTCTTTTTGGGAGAAATAAAATTCTCTTTCTCTGAAAATATGTCTGTGGTTCTATTGATTTGTCACAAAATTTCAAAATGCATCAGCTTTCAGGAAGTCATTAGGCCTCTTTACTAAGTATGTGAAATTTGAGTATATTGTTTTTCGAATTGCAGCATTTGTGTTAGTAGTAATTTCAGCTTTATTAACATAAATAGTTTTTCTTTCAGAACAAACAGTGTCATAATAATAAAGAGAGAGCTACTTTAAGAATGGTCATATGAACTTTTACAAACAATAAATATAAGGAGAAAAAAATGTTCTTTTCTCACTTCCTAATATTCAATTAACTGAGGTAGCCCAGTAGAAGTTTAGAGATCTGTCTTTTTTGGCATCAGACCATGTACACATTTTAAAAGTATGTAATTTGGAGAGAAATATGGAATCTACATGAAGTAAGTTTTAACAGAATATAGTTTTTGCTAATGCAATTTCTAATATTAACCCCTGCATAGAATATACTACTGTAATCTATGTGAATATTTGAAGACTGTTTATTGTAGTACCTGTATAAATAACATTTGCCCTCAACCTTTCTAAGGTATATAAAAGGAAAAGGGAAGCAGTTCCTAAGAAATTGAAGTGTATGGATTTTTTATGCCTGAATATTTTAAACATTATTAAAAATTATTTAATGTAGTATTTTGTTTATAGTGCCTATATTTGCAATGTCTGTCATCTACATACAATTCTTTACTTACAGTCTTCACAGGCATCAACCAAGCATATTTTGCCAACAGTTAGATAGCTGATTATTAGCTAGCAAGCTTTACTCACTTTATGTTTTACTCTTTCAAGATCTATGTAGAGAAAAATTTTATTGAGTTAATCTGATGTTTAAAATATAAAAGGGAATTATTACCCTGCTTTCCCTAATATCTCTTCTCATGTAGGTTACCCACTTTTTCTCCAGCTTTTCATCCTATACAAATACTGAAAGCACTGATACTTTCCCTTAAATTTTTTCAGTTTTTCTCAAATGCTTTCTTTGGCATTATATTGAGCCAAAAGATCAAAAATAAAGGTTCATAAATATATATTTGCAAAGTTAGAACTTTTGAGTTCTCTGTCATTTGTAGCCAGTCTTTTGGAAAAAGTTATTTTTGATATTTATTTGCTCATCACTGTGTTCTAAAAAATGTATGTTATGTGTTTTGGTTGATGAGGGAAGATAAAGATCAGATAATAATTTTGAAAGATATGATACAGTTCAGAAAGTATAAAGTGAGAAACTATATTAGTGTCTACCTGATTTCATTGAATAAAATTTTAGCCAGCCTCACTAGATGGCAAGCTGTGGCTGAATACAGACAGTCCTTTAAGGATAAGAGGAGCAGAATAACCCTGTTTTTTTTTTCTGTATGTTTTTATGTATTTTTTAACTGATTTATGAGAGGAAAAGGTAGTCATTCATTGTAGGAAGTGCATTTGTAGCATACGTTCATTCCAGTGATTCAAGTCACAACCTTTGCAACATAGGTGTACATCATTCTGCAATATACACACTCAAGCTTGTGATATTTATAACCCTTTATAGATTGAAGAAGTAAAGCTTAAAGTGATACACTCTTCTCTTTAACACCATTATACTTTTTATTATTTTTCTATTGTGCAGGTGATTTGGATTATTACTGGTTGGATCCTGCCACGTGGCACAGCCGGGAGACATCACCTATTAGTTCGGTAAGTTTTCTGGGAAGTGTATTTGGAGTTTAGGGAATATGTGTGCTGTTCATTGTCCTTTGTCTGATATGTGATAGATAGTTTCTTGTTCTGCTCTGTTATTCGTTTGGTAAGGGCCAATATTGATTTCATTTAAAATAGTATAATTTTGAAGAAAAAAGCAGTTATTACTGAATAATTATAACAAATTTTAAATTGATTAAAAAACAATTATTAGATAATGACTGTAAGATTGAGATGTTTGTAAGATTGACATTAACAATGCAACATTCAGAATCAGTTTTCTTTATATAAGCAGGTATATTTTAAAATTTCAATCAATTCTATTTAGAACCATTTAAAAATGTATATTTATTTGCTAACTACTTTTAGAAACTTTTAGGATAAATTTTTGCTACAAATGAAATATACTTTTAAATGAAAATTCATATAAGCCAAAGATGAAGTATACTGAAATGATTTCCCCTAGAGTGTCATTTAATTGAAGAAATTGCATCATGCCATAGCCAATAATTTATGGCTGTTAAAAAGAGAGCAAGTTGTTTACTTTTGAAAAATTTAATAGGCCTTTTTTGAGCAGTTTTAAGTTTACAGAAAAATTGAGCGGAAAGTACAGAATTCCCACATACTTCCTCACTCCACCCCTTCCCCTGCCTGTTTCCCTTGTTATTAACATCTTGCATTAGTGTAGTCCATTTATTACAACTGATGAGCCAATATTGATGTATTATTATTGACTAAAGTTCATAGTGTACATTAGGGTTCATTCTTTGTGTTACACGTTCTGGGGTTTTGACACATGTATAATGTCATGTGTCCAATCATACAGAATAGTTTCACTGCTCTAAAAATCCCTGGTACCACTTATTCATCACTCCCTCCTTTCTTCACCGCTGAGTCCCTGACAGCCACTGATATTTTTACTGTCTCTATAGGTTTTCCTTTTCCAGAATGTCATGTGGCTAGAATTATAGCCTGTTCAGATTTGCTTCTTTCACTTAGAGATATGCATTTAAAGTTCTTCCCTGTCTTTTTGTGGCTTGATAATGCACTGGGTTTTTTTCAACCACTGAATAATATTATGGTCTGGATATGCCCAGCTTATTTATCAATTTCTTAGGATTTTAAAGTATTTTTAGGTTGACATGATAAATATTTTTCAATAATGATTTCTAAGTTACTCTGCCAATTTGTTCCTATTTACTTTATTTTTAAGTGATACATAATAATTGTTCATATTTATGCAGTACATAGTGATGTTTCAGTACATGTGGTGTATAGTGATCAGACCAGCATAATTTGCATATCCATCATCTCAAACATTTATCATTTTTTGTATCGGGAACATTCAGTATCCTCGTTCTAGCTTTTGGAAACTATATATTATTAACTATAGTCATCCTATAGTGCTATAGAACACCAGAACTTATTCCATCTATATAGCTGTAATTGTATATTCTTTAACAAATCTCTCCATATCCTTCCCTTCGCCCTACCTTCCCAGCCTCTATTATCCTCTATTTCACTTTGTACTACTATGAGATCAACATTTTTTTAGCTTCCACATGTGAGTGAGAAAATGCAATGTTTAACTTTCTGTTCTTGGCTTGTTTTACTTAACATAAGGTTCTGCAGTTCCATCCATGTTGCCTCTAATGGCAGGACTTCATTCTTTGTATAGCTGAAGGCATCCCATTCTGTATATATTACTTTTTAAACTTCATTCCTGTTTTAACAGCATCCTGTGACGTGGCAACCATCTAAAGAGGGGGACCGATTAATTGGACGTGTTATTCTTAACAAGAGAACAACCATGCCCAAAGAATCAGGTGCATTGCTGGGTCTGAAAGTAAGTATGCTGATTTAAAATGTTTCTTGAAGGGTGAATTACAGTATAGCCTGCATTCATCAAAGTTTCTGGCAATGATTTTTAAATGTCATTTTAATATTTTATATAATTTTATCAACATAGCATATAGGTGTATTAGGAAAATTAAATAAAATTTAGGGAAACATTTTTTTCTGAATATAAAGTTCAGGATGATTTTTTGCATTAAAAAGATTTAAATGGAAAGTAGCATAGATAATGTGGACTTTTATTGTATCTTGAGCAGAAGCATAAACATCATTAAAGGGATCACTTTCTAATTACAATAGTTTTGTAAGAATTTTTTTAGTTAATGTACTTAGTAGTGCTTACTGATTATTACCATTAATTACTCCTGCTATGAAATAATTCTGATCACCTCCACTAATGAGTATGCCACTAAGAACTGTGGATGAATCTCAACTTTTTGATGATATTCTCTTCATTTTAAATTATGTATATTTGAGTCTCTGCATTGGAAGAAATTAAACATAGATTTTTAAATATTCTGTAATAAAACTCAGACTTTGATAGTCTTATGGGCAGAGATACATATTTCAGATGAGATGGTCAGTTGCAGAGATGCATTTAGGCTATTAAGCTTTGCACAATGGTAAATTGCTTCACAAAAGTGTCATTTTCTTGGCTTAGATCTACAGTCTTTATGGTCATAGACCTACATCTTACTACAGATACACAAAAGAGGTCAAGATCTGATCTTGACAATGGAATATTATCTTCATGTAGAAATAGTTCAAATGGTACACATGAATCTGGATGATAAAGAAAAATGAACCTTAATGTACACAGTGTCAAACACTTGCTGTTTGAGACTAAGTAGGGAAGACCTGGCACCTGTCTTCTAAGTATATGCATTATTTATGGTGCCCTTTTGTTGTTAAGTCACTTCAAGACAGCTGTTTAATCTTTTGGTTTCCCTGAGCAACACTGGAAGAATAAAAATTGTCTTGGGCCACACATAAAGTACATCAACACTAAGAATAGCTAATGAGCTAATCAAAACAAAAACAAAAACAAAAAACCTTATAATGTTTTAAGAAAGTTTACAAATTTGTGTTGGGCCGCATTCAAAGCCATCCTGGGCCACTTGTGGCCCACTGACTGTGGGTTGGACAAGCTTGCTTTTAAGAAGTCAGTACAGCCTGGGTGCACTGGCTCATGCCTTTAATCTCAACACTTTGGGAGGCAAAGGTGAGAGGATCACTTGAGTCCAGGAGCTTGGGACCAGCCTGATCAACATAGCAAGACTCCTTCTCTACAAAATTAAAATTAAAAAATCAGCTGACTGTAGTGTCTGCACACGTCTGTAGTCCCAGCTGTGGGAGTTCAGTCAGGATGGTGGGAGAGATTGTAAAATTATAATAGTCCAGACCTTCTCCCAGCTACTTGGGAGCCTGAGGCAGAAGCATCAGAGGAGCCTGGGAGTTCAAGCCTGCAGTCATCCATTATCATGTCATTGCACTCCACTGTGGGTGATGGAGTGAGGCCTTCTCTCAAAAAAGTTTTAAAAAAATAGAAAGAAATCAGCACCTAAAATGAAAGAAAGAAATCAGTTTATAAACTTCCTTAGGACACATAGTCATGTCAAATATGAGATGTTTTCTTTTCAAAATTGTTCTTCCAGCAACTTTAATAAAAAATGTAGGCCAAGCGCTTGTGGCTCACACCTGTAATTCTGACACTTTGGGAGGCCAAGGCAGGAGGATTGCTTGAGCGCAGGAGTTCAAGGTCAGCCTGGTCAACAATAGCAAGACCTTGTCTCTACAGATAATTTTAAAAATTAAATGTGCATGGTCGTGTATACCTGTGGTCTAGGCTACTTGGTAGGCTGAAGTTGAAGGATCATTTGAACCTGGAAGGTCGATGCTGTAGTGAACCATGATCACACCACTACACTACAGCCTGGGTGACAGAGTAAGATCCCATCTCAAAAAAAAAAAAAATGTGTTTCACTTCATTAATGTTTCTATATGCAATTTCAAATACATCAAAAAAGAACGTAAAATTAAGTTCTCAAACTAATAATGTTTTATGTTTTAGTCTGAATCTTGAAAACTTATAAATTTGTAATTATCCAGGTTGTTGGAGGAAAAATGACTGACTTAGGACGACTTGGTGCTTTCATCACCAAAGTGAAGAAGGGTAGCCTAGCAGATGTAGTTGGACACCTAAGAGCAGGTAAAGTTTCTTTTTTTAACATTTAAGGTGTGTTCTCCATGCATGAATGTGAATTGGTGGTTTTCAATTTGGGGCTAGTTTTATACATACATACACATATATGTATAAATGTGTATGTATGTATATATATATATAGATATCAGATAAGTCACTAAATTTTAATGCATGAATAAAGATTTTTTTCCTGATATCCATATTTACCAATTGCAATAATAAGTAAATGTACATCAACAGCAATCTGGAGAGTAAGGGTAGGAATCTTCTTTATTTATATAAAAATAGATGTAAAATATAGAAGAGAGACTCATTTTTGTAGATGGCTTCATAATATTGCTACATAACTTGAAATCTTAATTATTTTTGTGAATAATTTTTCATATCACACTTAATTATTTAGTTTATATTTTAAGCTATAATAATCACCAAAATTTTTCTGAGTGGTCCTCAAGCACTTATTCAGGAGCAGTGTATTTTATAAATCATAATCACATTTCTTATATGGATTATATAATAAAATATTAGTTAATTTTAAAGTGACATATATTGTACTCATGCAGATATGCTACCTGTTAGTATTTAGAAATTTATTTTTGTTGCCTATAATCTGAACATGACACAATGAAATTACTTAAAATATGTAAATGTACCCTATATTAAATAGTAACATATTTTAAAATCTATTTTTGGTAAATTGTTTAATTTTTATTTTTGTTACAATCCCATTAAAATATTTGACTTTACTGCACAGTTTAGTAGAAATCTTTTGATTCGATGACTCTTTATGTTTGGCATTTGCCAAACAACTATAAAGAAAACAGAGTGGGCCGGGCACAGTGGCTCACGCCTATAATCCCAGCACTTTGGGAGGCCGAGGTGGGTGGATCATAAGGTCAAGAGATCGAGACCATCCTGGTCAACATGGTGAAACCCCGTCTCTACTAAAAATACAAAAATTAGCTGGGCATGGTGGCACATGCCTGTAGTCCCAGCTACTCGGGAGGCTGAGGCAGGAGAACTGCTTGAACCCAGGAAGCGGAAGTTGCGGTGAGCTGAGATCGCACCATTGCACTCCAGCCTTGGTAACAAGAGCGAAACTCCATCTCAAAAAAAAAAAAAAGTTAAAAGCTTAAGGTATTCTTAGTTCTTCCAAAATATATATTATAGAAAATATAACATTTTGGATTTATCAAGGCACTATAATAAAAATGTCTCAGTATGATTAGCATAACCTAGGGCAAATCCTAAAATACTTACTTTAAGCAATGGTATAATTAAGCTTTTAAATTTCATTTTATTCATTTAGTTAGTTAATATGTTTTGAAGAGCTAATGTATAGGAAAAGTTTTGGTGAAAGAGGAAAAAACTGTTTCCAGGTCTCGGCACTGAAAAAAGCAGTCTTGGAGCGCTATGGTGAAGTCTAAGAACTGCCTGAAGTCCGGTGTGGCTGAAAGTTGGATAGGATCGGTGGGAAGATATGGAGTGAAGACGGGGCTAAGGGGTGGGAGGTTCAGACAGCGAAGGGCCTTTTGGCCCTGAACAGGAGAGTGGAGTAATCCCACTGGTGAAAAGTCATGCTGTCAGTGATGAGGACACACTGCAAGGAGGTGAGGCTGGAGGAAGGGAGACCATTTTAAAGCGGTCACGGAATAAATGAAGGGCACTGATGCCCTCTAGCCTTCCTTCCCATTCCCCACAAACAAACAACCACCAACATATAAGGGGAAAAAACCACAATGGAAAGCAAGGGTGGATTAAATAAACCTTCTGTTTCTTTGGGTTAAATAAAGTTTAATATGCATATCTTGACAATTACAAGCTCTCCAGGGGAATACTTTTTTTTTTTTTTTTTTACATTTAGAAAAGCGTCTTTTAGTAATTCACTTATGCTTTACTGAAAACCTACTATAATTATTCACGTACTGATTCTAATGTCAATCTTTTGACAAATTAAATTGAATGTATTTTCTAAGTCAACTAATAACTACCTAAATTAAAGCTGATCCTATCACCATTTCACTCTCAAATTCCAAAAGCAGTTGATTTGAATTTTCCTTACAATAAACTGTACTGTTTGGGCAACTGAAGATAAAATTTTCAGAGGGCTACAGTGGTTTGAGAAAAACTTCCATGACAATCAACACTGTAGCCTCCCTCTTAGAAGACGCCTCTGCCAGCAGGCAATACAATGTAGCAATTTCGGCCTGCACAAAAGGACTGGCTACATTTATTAAAAATCATAACAACCGTATGGCATAAAGAAGTATTTTGTGAATTTAAGCATTTAGAAGTCAGAATTTATTGGCTTCTGTATGCTGGGACACCTCAATTGTGTTCTTTTTCTGAAATCACTTGGTCATTTTGTGCCTCAGATTTCTAGTCAAGCATGCGCTTTTTAGGATACACAACTTAAATTGGCTTTAAATTCACAATGAGTCACAAATTTTAAATCTTTTATGACAAAGGCAAACTGCAAAAACCAATCAATATTATCAGTTACTGCATCTGTATTTAATCTAGAAAGTCGGGTATTTTCAAACGCAAGCTCTTAATGGCTCTTTATTTATCACCAGCAAAAGATCCTGAGTTAGCTCTTTCCAACATGTTTTTCCGGTGGCAGCTTACCCTGTGCTGGGCAAAATGGAGCTCAAGCCAGGAGGTGATAAACCAGCCCAATAAGCCTGGCTGTCTAATTCCATCTGACCGTGATGCTTTCAGCCACTGGCGTGTTCTTTACTGCCTGGTTCTTCAGTTTCTGAGGCCACCTCCACCTCCACCAAGTGCACCTGGGATATCTGCCAAGAGCTCCCCATGTCTTTGGTGGTCTCGCTCTTTCTAGGCTATGGAGGCTTGTCCTGCTGCTGTGGCTTAGCATCCATGTATAAGCTCCCAAGGGTACCAACTGGGCAGCTTCTCTGAATCACTACTTTTGTTAATCAATTTTTTTAAACTACTGCTGAAAGTGTCCCACATGCTGCTCACAATAAAGGCAGATGTGTGACCAAACAAAAAAACAAAAAAACAAACAAACAAAAAATCTCAGTCTCCCCCACTCCTTCATTTCTGGACTCCTTGCTTGCTTGTTTTGTTTTCAATCTGTAGACTGGGCACCTATTATAGACAAGGCACTCTGTTAGACACCAAGAATTAAAAAAAAAAATAAAAAGGACAAAGGCCCTGCTTTCAGGGAGTTCACAGTCTAGCAGGGGAGACAGACACATATATCAGGCACAGGTTGATCATTCTGCTGCTGTAAAAATCAGAAAGGACTTAGTGCTTACATTTGGTCACATTCACACTACACACCAACACATAATAGATTATCTATCCATATATCTATTTTAATGGAAATAGCTTGATGTATAATAAAATGAAAAACATGAGCATGTACTGGTAGGCAGATCCAAGAGGCATACACTGGTAGAGAGAATTACATGGTGGGCTGGGGCAGAAGAGATCACCTAGAGCAGATGTGAATCCAACACTGTGCAAGGATTCTCTTACTTCCCGTCATTCCTTTAATGTAGCTTCTCAGGAGAGAGACGTAAGAGTGTCAGAAAGAGGCTGATACCCACAGGGGCACAGATTATTCTCTCTAGAAAAATTTGATGACAATAAAAAGACTACATTTGTGTTGAAATGCACCCGAAAGTATTAATTAACAAGAGAATAAACACTAAACAAGAAGATAAAAAAAAAAATTCCTGAATTAATCAAAACAGGAACATTTCTAAGAGTGAAAGATGGCAGTATTATAAACAATCTGTTAACAGGCTATAAATGTGTTTTCTTTCATAGTTGGACAAAGTTGTGGAAAAACATAAAGAATCTCACAGACGAATCCTGGGACAGCTTTTAATGGTAGAAAAATCCCATAGGCAAACCATACTGGAGTTGGAGGAAGAAAGGAGAAAACATAAGGAATACATGGAGAAGAGTGATGAATTCATATGCTTACTGGAACAGGAATGTGAAAGGTAAGCCTGCTTTGGACAAAACAGTGTCCCATTCTGCAACCTATGGGCTGGCCACTGTACCAGGTGTCAGGGATACAAAGATGAGTATGACACAGTCTCTGTTCTCAAAGATCTCATGGTCCAGGGTGAGGAAAAGGATATATTTAAAGATGTTATCAGTACAATGCATGGATAACCATATGTGATAAGGCCTGTGGAACCATCAATGTTGGGCCCTTAACTCTTTAAGGGAGTGCCCTGTGAAGGCTGCGAAGAGCAGGAAATAGGAGTCTAGTCCTTAGGCAAACAAGAATGCAAACTATATTCATGACAAGGGGTGAAATAAGTATGTTAGTACAGAAGTGAGAAAAGAATCTGCATTCTGAGGGATCTCAAGCTTTTCACATGGCTACGGCACAGGCCATGGCTGTAGGATGAGGAAAGGAAAGGCCCGCCTTGAGCAACTGGACTTTATACTATTGGCCTGAAGGAGCAAATGGAAAACTGTGAAAGGGAAAATGAGATGATCTGTTATGCTTTCCTAATAAACGATTAAGGGAACGTGGAGGAACAACTGGAGGAGCTTTAGACTGGGTGGAGGAAACTCACATGGGAGGCAAATATCTAGATGAGAAAGATGAGGGGATGGGTTCCAATGGCCATGAGGTTGGAAAGGAGGGGTGTACGGAGGAGCTACTTATGGTGTTTAGTCAGTATGAATTAGTGACTGCTGAGACGGGAGAGCAGAGCAAGGGAAAAAAGGAGTTACTGAGAAGCACTCCTGGCTATTCACCACCATATGCAATCTGGGAATGGGGCACAGCTTTCTGTATTGTACGATTTTGGTCAGGCAGGATGGTTTATGCTTGGTGAGCGGTAGGAGATGAGTCCTGGTTTAGACATGCTGAGTATGAGGTACCTTGGTATATTTCAGTATCTGGTGAGAATAATAATATATATATAAAGTCAATCCATGGTTAGAAATGTAGGTCTGCAAAAGGATGGGCTGGTGATGTGTATCTGCAGTAGTGACAGCTGAAAACTGTGTGTGTTGGTGTGGTAAGAGGAGAGAATGTCGAAAAGGGAACTCTAGACTACATCGAGGCTTGGCAGTATTCTGGAAGAAAGAGAGGTCAAAAATGGAAGCTGAAAAGAAATGGTGGAAGCTTAGAAGAGCCAGAAAACAAAGGAGGCAATGAAATGAAGCAAGCAAAGACTTTAAGAAAAGAGTGTACAGTCAAATAGCACCAAATAATGCAGAAAAGAATGAAATGTCCCAGGACTTGGCAATGAAGAAGATTCTGAGGAACTTAATGAGCCATTTCAATAAAGCGGTAAGGGCAGAAGCCAAATGGCAACAATTTGAAGAACAAAATAAGAAATACGAATGTAGGAGCTTAAAATGTGAATTAGTATTTTGAGAAGCTTAGCTGCAAAAAAGGAGAGTTTGGTTGGTAAATATTTTCTAACCATATGTAGGGTAGATTATTTTATTCTACTTTGACCCTCTATTCTGAACCACCGTGGACAGTGTAAGCACTCATATGAAATTTAAAGGACAATTAACCCCCTGAAAAGGGTTAATACTGAAAAGATGGAAAGTAACCAATCTTGGCAATGTCAAATTTTCACTGGGCATTTATCTCACTTTTGTTATTGCCATGTTTACTTTTATGAGTTACAGGGCTAATGATGCTACATTCTAACAGTCATAGAAAAATGCAGAAAAAAATAATTACCTGTGAGCTCTCCTTTCCAAAATACTAGTAATCTCAACTGGCTTATTCAACTACTTCCAATTCATACTTCAGCTAGGTAACTTAAGTTAGTTACTTCAATATCTAGGCTGATAGCAAACTCTCATTTCTTTTCCATATACTTTATGCGTGATACTTGTTTGGAGTGCCAGAGAATCCATGACACTTATATTCACTTAGTTTTTCCCAGGAGGTTTATTTTTCCCTACATGGCAGAGAGTAGGCAGAAGAAAGGTCTTATTAACTTGCTCCTCACGAACTCTGAAATATCTGCAGGGGCAGATTAAAGAAGCACAAGAAATCTGGCACCAAAGGAAGATTGGACTCAGACATTACAATATAAGATTTGTGATTCAGTGAGACAATGTTACATTAAACATTATTTTGAGCCCCTGTGGTTTGGCGCTAGCGGCCTCGTTTGGCTTCCATACTTACTTGGCACTAACTTGCTGAACACAGACACTTTCTTTCATCTTTCATTATTATGAACATTTACTGACCACGTTCAGAGTGTTGCCTGCCATAGATCAAAGAGGTGCAGGCTGTCCCTGCCCGGGGGCCTTACCACGTTAATAAAAGGCAAGACGGTACAGATTTATGATGGGAATGTGGAATGCTATTGGAGGAGAGTTCCGATATTCACTGTGTATCTCTCCCATCTTCTGGAGGAAGGCTGGGGAGGGCTATCCTGAACTTACACTGGAATGTTAGGAGGCAGACGGCAAAGATTATTTAAACCAAGAGAGCATGGAGGAGTAACACTGAGAAATGGGAACAAAAGATCAGTGAGAATAAAGGCTATGGGCTGGAGGAAAAGAAAAAGTGTGGAAAAAATGTAAAGTATATACCACTGAATCAATGTATCAAGAATAGTATTTCTAAATATACAAAATGAATTTAAGAGAAAGAATGTAAGAGATCTTTATTTTAGCTTTATAGGGTATAAAATTTCCTTTATAGGATTCTTTGCCTTGAAGAATAATTAAAGTGAACATGTCATTAACAAGAAGTAGGAAAGAGTGTCTATCACTCCCTGTTTAGCCATTCCAGAGATAGGAGAATATTCGTCTCTTTCTATATGCCAAGAAACAGCTTCCAGATGGAATTACGTGAATGTGACAATATTAAACCTTTTCTTAACTCACTTGATGCATAAGTGACTTCCCTTGCTTTGCCTGGACAACATCACAATTCCTGTATCTTGGTACTGCCCGCCCATTCGCGTCCACCCTTCCTGCTTTCCTGCCTCTTGCTGAGAGACTGCAGGCCTCATAAGGCATAACTGATTTCTAACTGTTTTAAGGCCATGTGCATCAAAGTAGTATTAAAATGAATACCACCTAACAAAACAGGAAGTGGGGGAAACTAATGACTTCAGGTAAGTACGCTCAGAGGAGGTGCTTACACACAAGAGTGTGAAATACCCGTAGTGTGCCTTGATGGTATGGTGGCAAAACATACTATCACCGAATCCTTACAACTTACTGAGAGTGCCTTCTCTTAAGCACACAGCTGCCTCGCATGAAAGTGCAACTAACTTATCCTAAAGGATCAAAGAATAATGTTTACTTCCTTCCTCAAAGTGATATAAACCACTCCCAAACTAGCAACCCTCCCAGCAGTGAAACAAAGATATCATAACCCCAGTAAAAGGGAAGGTTGGGTGAAGATAGATACAAAGGACTATCTGGTTGAAACTCTGAAATAAACACGGTAAAGGTTTAGTGCTCATATTCTAAGTTTTGGGTTGTATCTACCTGGAAATAAAACAAAAATTAAGAAATACATGATTGAGGTAGTTAATGAGACCTCAGAGGATGTAATAATGGATTTCAAATTAAGGCTCAATTTCTGTGTTTTCTTTGGAGAATTTGTTTTATGTGGAAAACCCTAAAGGAGACTGATGTCACACATTGAGTTCAGGCCAAAATGTTTGCCAAGTGATGTCGCTGTTGTAATCAGTCGGCAATTGGCTTTCCCACTGAGGGCAGGTGGGGGCAGGGATCAGCTCAGGAAAGCCTGTTCCCAAGCATGTTAATGCAAAGTTTCCTTAGCTGTAATCTGTACGGTTTGGTCTGTCCATATGGTAATAGTCTATCCACGTTTCATGACAAACTTCTATTCGCTGACCAGCTCCAGCATGTGGATGCCTGTGTCACCAATGACCTGAATTATGTACTTGGCTGAATTACAAGTGGAGTCTATGTAAAAGGTTTTTTACACAAAAGCAATGCCAATAATTTTTGGCCTTTCTGTATGGCTTCACAGGAAAGCCAAAACAAAAGTCACTTTTAGTCAGTGTAATTTTGTAAAATTTTCCCATAAGTGAAATGCCAATTTTGTCTGTACTTTCAAAAAACCTTGCATATTTTTTTTTTTTTCTTTTTCAGTTTCAATGGAGGAAAAGGCTCTGAAGGAAAAAAAAAAAAGTTGCTTTTTTTTTTTTTTTCTGAAACCATGCATTCTTTCGTAGAATACTAAAACAAACTACGTATGCTAACCATATATGTTACTGCATTTCTGGTCTTGAAATAACAACTAAACCAGGAAACAAATATTGTTATGACAACTCTGTATAGAACTGTGGGTTCAACCATGGATTTTGTTAAAGCCTTAAGTTACTTTTCATAAAATCTTGGCCAAGTAGGTTAGCGCTGACAATTCAGTTTTGTCAATCAGAAGTTCAAATGGTAGCTTCTCAGAAGCCACAAAGAAAGGAGTCAAGGTAGAACTAATCTCTTGTTTCCTTTCTGTCCAAGTTTGACTAGATAGAACGGTGGTGCAGAGGCCATAGGGCCCTTTGGAGGAAAGTCACTAGGGGTCCAGCTTCAAGTGTTGTTGCCTTGACCACACCCTGGGGAAGTTGTTTGCTGTTAAGTTTTAATGAAGAACAAAGCACTTTCAGCTTTCCTTTTGGCTGAAACAACCATAAACAAGTATTTTCACCATCAATTCTTTTCTATTATGACAGGCCTGTTTTTCCAGACTGCCATCAGACAAGGTGACTAAAACTCTGCTTGAGCCATATTTGACCCTACTGTTAACTGAGTATATCAGACCACTTTTAAAGGTTTCTGTCAAAAACATCAAAAGTTCTTTCTAGAGGATTTGGACACTCCCTTGAATGAGTTAATTTAACTAATTTTTAGGTGAAACTCATTAGTTTGGAGCTAGTGCTGCTTGCCAGCCATTCACTGAAACAAAACAAAAGAAAAACAACAACGGATTAATGATCTGTGTCTACTGCAAGCCAGGTCCCATACTAGATACCGGGCGAAGAAGGTAGATGTGGCTTTCACCTATACACAATCCTGAATATTTGCTCATTGTGTAAAACAAAGACACCACTGCAGGCTTTAAGACCTGATACTGATCCTTCTAAGGCATTATGAGTTCATGATGGGTAGAAAAAAAGGTACCGCTATTGTAAAATAATGTAGTAACATTAATGCTCATGAAGACAGAACATTCAGGAGAAATCAACAAACATATTAAACTACTTTACTAGAGAATTCAATATTGTGCCATTAGAATTTTCAGTTTCTTTCGTCTTAAATCTCAGCTTTTAAGGACATCCCACAAAGCAATACACATTGGGTATAAAGCTTTAAAAAAAATAAAGTCTACTTAAAAAAATATTCTGAAAGCCAGCAGTTTTAAATTTCATACACACTAAACTATTGTTGTAGAATACATTGGACTCAAATGCAATCATTTCCTTTCAATTTTTCTGGCAAGGAGTTATTTGTATTACATATTCTTAAGACTATGTCTTGTAAGTATTGAAATGGATGCCAGACCTCCATTTCACCTTCGTCATGGACATCTAGTTCTTTGCCAAAACAAAATGGAGATCCACCACAAACACATATTTTGTTATCGTAATTCTATAAAGAATTACAACATGATCGGCCTTGTGTTCACACATGCTAGACTCAACACAGGATCTGAAAAGGGATGCAGAGAGATTGATGACTTCATGTGGGTACTAAAAAACCACTTAGGACCGTACACCATCACTTAACTTTCAACAGATGTCACAAAACCATACTCTTATAACTGCACAATTCAGCAGTTTCCATACAATGCCTTTTAATCCCAGAGTTTAAAATTCAGATAGAGCGACAATACTACTTGATTGCTTTTCCTTCCCAGAAATTTAGTTTTTCTAAATAAAATTTTACAAATAATTTCAAATGTGTATTTGAATGTATATGATAGTGAATTTATTGCTTACAAAAGAATACTATGAATGCTAAAAAGAAAACATTAACAAGCCTAGTGAGGGATGAATCAGAAGCTTAGCGATAAGGGGCATCCGATCTGCAGACCGAGTAACCATGTATAACTTTTGGCAAATTCCATTCCTCAAAATCTTTAGGTTTCTGGTATATAAAACAAAGGCAGGCTATATGATTACTGTGTCTCTTTCACACCTAAACATTTGTGATTATGTGATTGTTATCAACAAGTAACTTTTATCTCAAGCCTAGGATTCTAACTCCACTACCAAAAGAGGTCAGGGAGAATGACAGTGACTACCACCAACTTTAAATCTAAATCTGTATGTGCATTCTTAAAGGACATCTAGATTTCAGTGTATCCTACTGCTTCCACATATTTGAAACTGAACCTAATATCATCTTTGCAACTCCAAGTCCATCACAACCTTTCTATTCCTGTTAATACCACCACCATGAATCAATCTATCAGGTAACTATCGAAAATTACAGAAATCTCAGAAGCCAAGAATTTAAGCTAGAAAAGACCTAGCGAGAGGGCAATGCTTTGATTTTTTGAACTGAGAAAAGTGAGCCCTGTCAAGTCTCAGATAAAAAAAAAATCACCAAATCTTGCAGCTAAATAGTTGCAGAGCCAGACCAGAGGCCAGCTCGCCTGATAATATATTTGATGCTGTTCTCCGTAGAAGCATTCCAAGGTACTCAAATCTTGTGCTTGGTGTTATTGGAGATCCAAGACACAACTAAAATAGAGTCGAAAAGAGAAGACGCTCAAAATAAACTGTAGATAATTTAGGAAGAATGTAGGTGTTCAACACTATGGAAGATCAGGCAAAAAGGAGAATAAAGACAATAATTATCCAACAGCCAGCACAGCCCTAGGAGAATGCAGGACATACTCTATACATATCTACTAACTGGCTGTTGGTTACTAGTTCAACAACACTATAAAACCAGTAGCCAAAAACTGAATGTGGAAGGTAACCTCAGAACTTCTGTTCCATCTACACTAAAAAATATAAAGAGGAACAAGAGCCATTAAACCACATCAAAACGGACATTTTTGCCTCATAAGTGACAATCAAGGTGGAATATTAGAATTAAACTGTATCCTGAATTTGAAACTCATAGGTAAACTTCCCTGGGAAGTGTGTTAATTCCTCAGATGAGAAGATGAAGCCAAACAGCTCTGGCCAGCCATGAAGATGATGGCTGGTACAAATGATAAGCAAATATCACTGCACAGAAGGGCCTTATGGAAGAGTCTAGGGTTTCAGAGTTAAAAGCACAGACTCAAGTCAGAGCAACAAACATGGAGCACGAGCCACGGAGCGCGGTCTCATCCTCGCATCTGATCCTACTGGCTATTCGACCTTGGGCAAAGCATTTCATCTTGTTCAGTCTCAGTTTCACTGTCTGTGTAAAGAATGATAGAGATCTCATAGTGTACAGCAAGTGGTAAGCATGATGCCTAGCACATAAAAAGCGCTCAGTGAGCATTAGCACTGTATTAGTCAGGGTCCTGGAGAGAAACAGAACGTGTGTGTGTGTGTGTGTGTGTGTAAACCTTTATTATAAAGTATTGGCTCACAAGATCCTAAGGCTGGGCAGCCCCATGATCTGCTGTCTATAACCTAGAGACCCAAGAAAGCCAGTCATGTAGCCCAGAGAGCTGAAAGCTTAGGAAGTCAATGGTACAGATTCTATTCCCAGTCTAAAGCCCTAAGAATCAGGAGTGGCAAGGACAGAAGACTGATGTCCCAGTGCAATTAACCCAGGCAGTTAATTCAACCTGCCTTCAGCTTTATGTTCCATTCGGCTCTCCACAGATTGGAGGATGTCTGCTTACACTGGGGAGGGCAGTCTACTAACTGAAATGCTAATCTTTTCTGGAAACACCTTCACAGACATACCCCAAAATAATGTTTAACCAGCTATAAGGACACCCCATAGCCCAGTCAAGTTGACAAGTAAAATTAACCATTACAAGCATCTTTCTTCAAATTTGCCTTTCTTCAAAGTAGTTTATTTATGTACTCTGCATGATACCACTGGGCATTTTTTGAGTTGCCAAGAAAGCATTTAAGTAGACCCTATACTGGGTTCTAATAATGTGACAATGAACGAGAGGTTTCAAGGGGCATATGGTTCAACATAGGGGAGAAAGACACAAAATCAAGTAAGTGGGGATACAGAGGAGGCATAAATGAGGGCTCATACTCAAGGCATGGGGGTACCCTATTTCCTTCAGTGTAGGATTATCAGTGAATGTCCTAGTGATCTAACATTGCATGACACTGAGCTGGGCAAGACAGTGCTCAGTGAAATTTTTTTTTTTAAACCATTAGACCCATTTCTTCTTTTTGGTAAATCATTCTACTTAGATAAACAGAAATGTTAGTTTAGTGATATTATGAAAAACATTAGCCTTCCATTTATGTGAAATCAAGACTTAACCAAACACCCAAAGACTCCAGTGCTCCTCTTGGCTTGCCACTGTTAAAAATCCTCACACTAATTGCATCTTCTTGTCTAAAATTATTGTGAAAAACCAAATATTCCCACTCTAAGGTAAGTGGGCTTACCTTTGATATATTTTGTTACACAGCCCCTTCTTCAGGGCCAAGAACATGGGAGAAGTAAAATAAATATTTTTTTGAATGAGTGAATAAAATGTAGGAAAAGTTGGCTACATTTTAATCTATTATTTTCCCTTAATCTCTCATCATGAATTAGCTTCTGGATTCATTCCCTTTGGTTTGCTTGCTTATAGGAGAATGGGATATAAGACAAGCCCATTTTGATGGGGAAAGCAGAGTTTGCGAGCTTTGGGACTATCCCCAAGAAGGCAGAAGTAAGAGAGTATGGTGCCCTTATCATGGAGCTAGAAGAAAAAAATGATCCTAAACGGGGATTTTAAGATGAAACACATTAGAGACACTAACTAAAAAATCACCAAAAACAATGGACTCAATTCATACTTTGCAGTTTTTCACTAACAAAAGTTCTTTAACTAATAAAAATATTTTTTCACTAAGAAAACATCGTGACCATTCTCCCAAACCAACAACTACTCTACACCATAATATTAAAGTAGATGGACAGTACTGTATCACACAGATGTATCACAATTTATTTAACAAATTCTTTACTGTGCACATTTATATTCCTCCTTTGTCACTATTATAAAGAATACGATCCTGAATGGCCTCATAGTCCAATAATTTTTATGCCTTTCTGATTATTGTTTTAGATAAATTCTTATGTGAAATTGCTGAGTCAAAAGTTATAAACCTATTTAAGGATTTTGAAACCTATAGCTAAACTGCCCTCTGTAAAATAAATTTTACCATTACTAACAATGAAGAGAGCCAATTTCTTACTTTATAACTTTACCTGGGACGAATCTTGAATCTGACCTCAATTTAAACATGATTTGATGTCATAAAGAGTATTAATGAATGTTAATGACATGAATCAGACTTTCCCACTGACTTGGGCTTTGTTTACAGATGTGTTGCTTCTGGGAAAAAAAAAAAATTCAATATATCAAAAAACATACTTAAAGATTATAACATTTTCTTGAAAGAGTATTTTCACCTTGTCAATATAATTTCAGTATATTTCCTTTTACCTATCAAATTCAGGTTCATGGCCTAGTGTCACTGGTCTTCCAAACAAAATAAACTTCTGTTGCTCATTCTCTGAAAGGTGTGAGGTTTCCTCCTTCACATATCCTACATCAAGCCTTAGAATACAAATCCAGCATCCTGGCTCACCTTTCTCACCACATGACATATTTGGCAATAGTTCATAACACTTAGTACAGGCCCTACATGGTCCTGAAAAATCTGATTTGTTTAAAATTGTGGGATCTAAGGCCCACTTTGCCAAATTCTCCCTCTAATTTAAATTCAGTTAGTTTGGAGTGTGTGAGAATTCTCTATCAGTTTCCTATTTAACTCAGTTCTTACCTGCCAATCCTCACTTCTTTACATTTCCTCTCTACTTATCATACACATACACATACACATACACTCCACTTATTTCCATAAATTTCTCAATAACAGTCTGAAATACCCTAGATGCCTGAACAAACAGGTAACTTGTGGCTTCAGAAGATGTTTCAGAAGAAAAACATTAGCAAGATTCATGAGACTGAATATGTGTTTTCTATGTTTTTTCTTTTCTTAAAAATAAGTAATTTCTAACACACAGCTTTTTCACTCTATATCTTGCATATATGCTTCAGGGTCCCACACATAGCACTCCTCTCACTTCCTACTCCTCAAAGATAATCCACCCTGAATGGGTTCTTGTATTTATCTTTAAAACATTATTACAAGCATATATCAGCAATTCATGAAGATCATACAATACTTTTCCTATTCTTCTTTTAACTGGTTGAATATTATTCAATTTTATAAATGCAATTCATTTAGGCAGGCTGCCTTATGAGCTTTAGATTGTATCCTTTTTATTTCCTATTAAACATTCTTTGATTAATTGACTCTTAATAACTTCAAATGCCTCTTACTTTCTATTTTCCTTTAGAAATACGTTAATCACTGGTAACAGAGAGATACCACTTCATATCCACTAGGATAACTTTAATCAAAAATATAATAACAATATTGACAAGGAAGTGAAACTGGAACCCTCCTATGTTGCTGTGGAGTAATGAAAAATGGTGCATTGTAAAATAGTTTGGTAGTTCCTCATGTAGTTAAGTATAGAGTTATTGCCTTAGTCAGTTGGGGCTGCTATGACAAAATACCAGAGACTGGGTGGCTTGTAAACAACAGAAATTTATTTCTCACCATTCTGGAAGCTGGAAGTCGGAGATGAGTGTGCTAACAGTGTTCTGGCAAGCGCCCTCTTCTGGGCTGTAGACTTCTGTCTTGTTTCCTCACATGGTGGAAAGTGGGTGAGAAAGTTCTTAAAAGGGCCACTAATCCCATTCATGAATGCTCCTCTACCCTCAAAACCTAATTATCCCTCAAAGGCTCCACTTCCTAATATCATCACATTGGGGGTTACAATTTCAACATAAGAGTTTGGGGGGGGTCACAAATATTCAGTTCATTGCAGTTACCATACAGCTCAGCAATTCTACTCTTAGGTATACAGCTGAGAATATGAAAACACATGTCCATAAAAATCTGTACACAAATATTCACAGCAGCATTATTCATGAGTCAAAAAGTGAAAACAACCCAAATGTCTACCAGTTGAGGCATGGATAAACAAAACTGTGGAGTACTATTTGTCAATTAAAAAGAAGCTCTGTGGGCCAGGCATGGTGGCTCATGCCTGTAATCTCAGCATTTTGAGAGGCTGAGACAGGTGGATTGCTTGCACCCACGAGTTTGAGACCTGCCTGGGCAACTCGTCTCTACAAAAAATACAAAATTTAGCTGGGTGTGGTGGCATGCACCTGCAGTCCCAGCTACTTGGGAGGCTGAGGTAGGAGGATCACCTGAGCCTGGGGAGCTCAAGACTGCAAGAAGCTGAGATTGTGCCACTGTACTCCAGCCTGGGGAACAAAGCAAGACTCTGTCTGAAAACAAACAAAAAGAGGCAGCAGCAGCTCTGTGCTCATTAAGCAGTGACACTCCAGCCTCTGGAAACCATTAATCTCCTTTCTGTCTCTATGGTTTTGCCTATTCTGCACATTTCATATAAATGGAATCATACAAGATATAGCTATTTGTGCCTGGCTTCTTTCACTTAAAATAATGTTTTCAGGGTTCAGACATGTTGTAACAAGTATCAGTACACTTCATTCCTTTTTATGGATGAATAAAACTGAAAAGGTCAGTATGGATGTAACTTGATTTGATTTAAATAATCAACAAGATAGATACAAAACTATTAATGATAATGTAGATTACTCATGAGATAAAGTTAAGCTGTATCCTTAAAATTTTAAAAATTAAAACTTTTAATGTTATTAGGAAGCCAAGAAGAAAGACTTGGAAAAGGTGAATGGGGATATACCAAAAAGAAATAAATGAAAGCAAATGATTATTTGCTGGAAAAAATGAAGAGAATGAATATTTTGATTATATATGAAAAGAGAGAAAATGGGGACATTTATTACCATTCATTCATCTGATGTCCTTTTAACTTAACACTATGCTTGGAACTAGGAACTAGGAAAAAAAATAATGAAGAAGTAATGGATCCTGTCTTTGAGGCCCAGGTGGAAATTTAAGTAGTATGAGGTAATTAACTGTGAGCTGTAACAGAGGCATGTACATGAGTGCTCAAGGATCTGATTAGAAGATGGATTAGTTCTGCATGGAGAGAATGTGAAGGTTTCCCAGCAGGCAGCAATTAGCTTGAAGGCGGAGCTGACTTAGCAGGCAGAGAAATGCATTCACAAGTACATTAAAAAGATAAATTTGTGGAGTTGAGTCTCTGTTGAGGATGAGCATATTCGAGCCAGGGCACAGGGACCCTGTATGCTGCAACCTTGGATTTCCCCTTTATCCTGAAACCATGAGACATTCGTCTTGCAGAAAAATCTCAACCCACCACTGGCAATTTGTTAGAGAATCTACAGTGTATACAAGGCACTGCTTTAGGTGTGTCTAGAGTGAAATTGAGAAACAACAATAATAATAATTATTATTTTGTTATAATAATATATATTATATAATATATAACAATAACTAAAACAACAACCAGAAAACTACTACAAGCAACCCAAGAGAAATGGATTTCACATTATCCATTATTGTACAACTTCCTGATAAAAACTTACTTTACAGCCATATGGGATTGAAAAAATACATTTCCATTTGGCTGAAGCAAATGGAAAAATAAATCTCATTTCATCCTAAATCCCAGAAAGGGAGATGTGGGTGTGTAATATGCTACCTAATCCCTTTGCCTCGCCTAAAATAGGCTAATTACAGCAACATGTGAATGAACAAACGGCAATGAGATATAACCAACTGGAAAAGAGAAAGAAACAGGAGCGTCTATTTATTTTAACTGTACCTTGAGCTCTGCCAAGAAGACATTCCAGTCTCCATCTCTTCATCCTTGAAAAGAGTTGCTCAGCTAAACTTACTTAGAGAACGTAGCTGCCTTTGGCCATTGTTTGAGTTTAGGCCCAAGTTTGTTGGGCAACATTAAGAAAAACAACACTAGTTGTGTGTTGGTGTTTCCATCTACAAAATGGGCATAAATATTCGAGCTATCTACTTTATTGCATGAGGGTTCTAACTAAGAAGAGTATAGGTAACTATCTGGGCAAAGAATTTGAGATCTATAGGTCAAAGGGAAAATAAACACCATAAAATGTTTATTTACATATGGAGATAATAGAATTATAGGGTATTACTTTTGTCAATCTCAGGGCTAAAACAGGTTACCTATAAAAATCGTTTCCTCGAAAAGTGGCAAGTGGTACTGGATATAACAATATGAATCTTCCACTTCACCCAGCACCTAACAACTGTGAAGACATGTGTTTGTTTACTTTAAAAGCTCTTAGTGATAGGAAGATTTATTAAAGAGATGAAACCTTTCACATCTAAAAGCTCACAGAATCCTGTTTTTGTTACGTTAGTCTTGCCAGGAGAATTCTGAATGTGTTTGCATTCTATCAGTCGACAGCCTGAGTTAGTGTGTCCCAAACCAGTTTTCTAACCAGAAAACTGAGAAGTTTGATGACACATTTAGGTAAACATACTCAGTGGATGAAGTTATTTAAATTTTTATAGCCCTTTAATCCTCTCTAAGCCTGTGAAATCCGTACAGGTTTTTAGACAAGATTTAAGTTCTTATGAATCAAAGAGTAGAAATTATATATTATGAATTTAATTAAGAACTCTATTAAGAATTTATTAAGAATAAATAACTCTATTAAGAGTTTCACGGGTTCTGGACATCTGAGAATATCTAATATTGTACTTGAAAGTACAATGAGGGTGAGATGACCCCACTCTGAAGCCCATCACTGTTAACTAATCAGATTTATTATTAATCAAAATTTCAGCTCTGAATAAGCTTTTTGCCCCAAGAACTGAAATTTTTCACTCATTCTGGTCAGATGACAACAGCTCTTGTTGACAATGATAAATGAACTCTGAATATGAAGGGTTCATTCAAGTGAAAGAACAGGAAGGGGGTTGCAGACTATGACTATCATCACCTACCCTCCATGCAATTTGAGAATTCAATAGGCAGTTGAATGCAAATTGAAGAAAAATGTGGCAAAATAAACAACTGAAGTTATCTAAATTAACTAGAACTGATAGGAACTTTAAGTTATTATGAGTCCACTAAAATTAGCACTGTGACGGACTTTTTAATCTATACAGATGAAAGACATGACACACTTGATATCCCATTATTGGCCATATTATTATTTCTCTATGCAAAGAAGATTTTTTCAGGTAAATCTACTCATTCTCTTAGCATAGAGTTTCTGCTTCACCTAAAAGAAATCTTGCCCTTGCCATGAATGAGTATTTCTGCATGAAAATTTGACTTTTCATTATTCACTGTGACTCTTGGGAGTAAATCTGTTAACAAGTAAGTATTGTACAGAGGTGGCTCTAAATCCTTTTGATACCATGACTCCACCCATACCCCAGAACCCCTCACTTGACCCAAGGCTTCCACATCATTCCTCCATGGATATATGAAACATACAAAAGCACATGTACAGTTCATACACACAATCAAAACTCAATTTATTTTGCAGGCAGCACCACCAAACCGTAGCTCAGAGTATCTCTGCTCCATTTTCTGTTTGGTATTGGATCAGACAGAAAATTAATTTTATGAGAAGAGGCCAGAACTTGAAATAGGTGTCTCCCTGCATGTCTTTCATCCATAGCCTCAACTTCCAGCTCCAAAATTATTACACTTTAATCATCTACTTGTTCAAGAAATGCTGCACTAGAACATTTGGTTCTTACATTTTCCAGGTAAGCATTTCTTTATAATAGCCTATATGCACACACACACACACACACACACGCACAAACATACACACATGCATGCATACACACACACTAAAGTTCTCCAATAATTTCTTTAAGTATAGAGTTGTTAATCGGCAAATTATTCACGAGGAGTAAATGGGGTCAGAGTAATCTCACATAGAATTTTAACTAAATCCTTAACGCTAATTAGGATTCACATTAAAAGAAAGAACACATACACAAACACACACACAGGCACACATACAAACACGATAGGATTTTTTTTTGTAGATGGTAGATTATATTTTGTATATTCTATACAAAAAATACAAAGAAAGGTCTCTTGTAAATAACTTGATAATTAGTAGTAATAGTAATTATATTTAATTAAATATTTACTGTCAAACACTGTGTTAAGCACAGTGGATTCTCTCATTTAATCCTCCTAACAACCTTTTAAAGGAGATCATATTATTGTCCACGTAATATTCAGATAATTATTCTGAAGAAACTCAAAGACATTAAGTAACTTTCCCAAGATCACACTGCTAGTAACTGGAGAGGAGAATTAGGACTCAAGGACTGAGCTCTTAACCCTTCTCTGTCAGTGATTCCAAAACCTAAGTGATCATCATAGTTGCCTGGGGAGATACTTAAAAGTGTAGATTCCTGGGCCAGACCCCAAACACACTGAATCAGAATCTTCAACAGTGGAACTTGCAGATAGGAACACAATGGTATTTCAAATATGGTTCAAATGTTCTTTTAAGATGCCAAGAGAATACAAGTGAAGCCAGTTGTCACATAGTTGTCTAAGTCAAATCATCTGCCTTGAATAGAAAATAGCATCTCTTTGTCCACATACACCTCTTCTCACTTTAAAATAGAAAGGTCTTATTTGCTAAAAGGTCGAATGAGGTCATGGTCATACTCGGTCAGCAATTTGTACGGACACACCCAGCTGCAAGGGCTGTGTTATGGAAGATGAACGTGATACAAGCACAGAAATTCTACTGATTCAGAGCTGCCGAGTCAGAACGTCACAAAACCAACGGAAAGAGTTTAAAAACCCTTGACCATGCTCATTACATGACCAGATCAATATTTACAAATATTCAATATACAGTTTCAGTACCTGAAAAATTCACTTATCATCTAGTTCATGTGTTCATTCATTTCAAAATGCTTACTGAGTTCCTTCCATGTGCCAGGCACTGGAACACACATGGCCCTTGCCCTCAGGAGCAGAAAAACATTTAGGTGGTGGAAAAAGAGGTGATCACTATTAGGGTTCAGGAATGGCTTGAGTCCCTAATGGATAAAGATAGCATTTGAGTTGCATATTGAAAGACAGATATAGTTTAGACAAGAAGAAAAAGAGAAGGGAAAACAAAAATCATTATAAGTGGACTTAATAGCATAAGGGAAGGGGATTAGGGCAAAAAGAGCAATCAAACTCAGGAAAAAACAAGGAGCATGCTTTGGCTTAAGTATACATAATACGAAAAAATAGTGGAAGCTATGGGTGCAATGTTAGGTTCAGCAAACAAATAGCTGCAGATGTCAAATTAAAGGGGTAACAGGTAGTTAAGATACCCATTCCACACCATTCCATCAGCATTATGATAATGTGACAAAGTAGTAAGAGTGCAAGAAGCTGAAGATCTGAGTTGAAGGCCTGCTTCCACTATACACTAACCAACTCTGTGTATTTGTTGAAGCCTAAATAACAGTAAGAGTCCCCAAAATATGTTTATTTAGCTTAAAATATACTCTAATTATTCAAACAAGTTTTAAATTATCTAAATATTATTTAAATAACTTTAAATATTATTTAAACTTTTTAAAAATCATATTTGATAGCAGCTTTTTTCATTAGTTACAAAACCTAAGCCCATATACAAAATTAGGAACACATTTAGATGCCTCTTTTGAAAGAACGTCTTAGTCTTTTTAAACTGAGTTTAAAAAAAATAAAAACAATGCAGTTGTTTTTGTTTTTTTTTTTTTTTTTTGAGACAGAGTCTCGCTCCGTCGTCAGGCGCCAGGCTGGAGTTCAGTGCCGCGATCTTGGCTCACTGCAACCTCTGCCTCCCGGGTTCAAGCAATTCTCCTGCCTCAGCCTCCCAAGTAGCTGGGACTACAGGCGCGTGCCACCACGCCCAGCTAATTTTTGTATTTTTAGTAGAGACGAGGGATTCACCATGTTGGCCAGGATGGTTTCCATCTCTTGACCTCATGATCCGCCTGCCTCAGCCTCCCAAAGTGCTGGGATTACAGGCGTGGGCCACCGCGCCTGGCCAAAACAATGCAATTTTTAAACACTGTTTTGAAAACTTAATAGTGCAGCAATATACTTAGTTGAAAGTAGTTCTGCTCCGTGAGACCATTCAGAGTTGTCCTCATCCACATGACCAACACTGAAGCTCTATCATATCTCTGTTATAGTGCATGGTAGGGGGTTAGGGGATGGGTGGGGAAAATGGCAAAATACGTGAAAAGTGTCTTGCTTTAAAGTTAGGGATGATCATCTCTTCTACTCACATTTCACTCATCCAATCCAAACTCACATAGCCACTTCTCAGTATTGGAAAAGCTAGAAAAGTCTGGTTGGGCAGCCACATACTCAGCAAGAGGGGGACAAATAAAGTTTTGAGGACAACTGAGTCTACCACAATCTTAGTGCAAACCAATTAACCTTTCTGTGTTTTAGTTTTATGTTCATGACGCTGAAGCAGGTGAAAATTTCTTGAAAAGAACAAAAAAGTCACTAATCATAAAAGGTTAAAAAATGAAGACTTTATTGAAGTAAATAAGTTATGTTAATCAAAATACAACAACAAGATGAAAAGGCAAGCCACAGATTAGGAGATGAAATTTACTTATGTATAACCAACGAAAGACTCACATCCAGAACACATGAAGAACTCCTATAAAGCTGTAATGTAATAAAAAAAGAAGACTGACGACCCAATATAAAAGAAACAGACCTGAAGGGGCCTTAAAGAGAATATGCTAACAAGCATGTGAAAGGGGGGTTCAACATTATAAATCATTAGGGAAATACAAATTAAATTTACAACTAGGGACTATTACAGCCCTACCAGACAGGCTAATTTTTATTTATTTATTTGTTTATTTAGACACAGGGTCTTGGCCCTGTCACCCAGGCTGGATGGAGCACTGTGGTGTGATCTTGGGTCACTGCAACCTCTGCTTCCTCGGCTCAAGTGATCCTTCCACCTCAGCCCCCAAGTAGTTGGGCCCACAGGCACGCACTGCCATGCCCAGGTAATGTTTGTATTTTTTGGAGAGACAGGGTTTCTCCATGTTGTCCAGGTTGGTCTTGAACTTCTGGCTCAAGTGATCTGCCTACCTCGGCCTCCCAAAGTGGTGGGATTACAGGCGTGAGCCACTGCACCTTGCCAGAAAGGCTAAATTAAAAGGACATTACCAAATGTTGAAGAAGTGAAGCAACTAGAGTTTGTGTACATTTCTGATGGCAGTGTAAATTCTGTTTATATGAAGGTGCATTCGTGAGAGTCCACACACATGCAGTTCAAAACAGACAGAATTAATCTACAATAATAGAGGTCAAATGGGCCAGGCGCGGTGGCTCACGTCTGTATCCCAGCACTTTGGGAGGTCAAAGTGGGCAGATCACGAGGACAGGAGTTCAAGACCAGCCTGACCAACATGGTGAAACCTCGTCTCTACTAAAAACACAAAAATTAGCCAGGCATGGTTGTGCATGCCTGTAATCCCAGCTACTCAGGAGGCTGAGGCAGGAGAATCACTTGAACCCAGAAGGCAGAGGTTGCAGTGAGCTGAGATGGTGCCACTGCACTCCAGCCTGGGCGACAGAGTGAGACTCTGTTTCAAAAAAAAAAAATAGAGGTCAAATGCTGGTAACCTCCTAGTAAGAAAGTGGATATCAACTGGAACATGGCACAAAGGAGGCCAGTGGCAGAGGTGGAAGTATTCTATATCTTGATCTGGATAGAGGTTATATAGATATATACATATGTAAAAGTGCATCCATCTGTACGCTTAATATTTGCGCACATTTAGTAAAATAAATTACACCTCAATAAAAGAGAAAAATGAAGAAATAATGATGATGCTATAAGATGTAAAATGGATTATGTTACATGTTCTGAGGATGGAAGACATACAATGACTAGACTCAGCAGTTGTGAGCCCTGATGGCAAGATTACTCCTAATAAAAGCAGTAAGAAGACTGGTAGAGGACAGGTGAGTTTGGCTTTGGAATTCTGTGCTTCAGGAACTGATGAGCTATCTAGGAGTAAGTGCACACATGGGACTTGACGGAACTCAGGCCAGCAGTGGCTAAAGATAAAAAATGCGGGAGTTTCCGCACAGAAGGGAAGTACCAGTTGAGAAATAGTGTGGAAAGCAAAGAGTTGGACTGTCCTGGCAAATGCCTATGTTCAGGGGGGTAAGTTATCTAGGAAGGTAGACAAGAAGCAGTCTATGATACAGAAAGAGAATTTAGAGGGACCAATGTCTTGGAAGCCAAAAGGAGAATTTCAGGGAGTGACCAGGCAGTCAACTATATTAACTGGCATGGGGCAGTAGCAGAGGATGAAGCCAGAGTGAAGCCTTTTGGGCCTGCGGATGCCACCAGTGACCTCCGAGGGAAAAATTTCTTCAGAATGGTGGACACTGAAACCAGAATTCAGGGACTCAAAGAGGGTGGTGAGGATATAGACATAAACGGTGCAATAATACTTCTTCGAGAGGTCTGCCAAGGACTAGAAGGAAAGAGAGAAGCTGGTCACTTGTAGAAATAGTGAAATTAGCGGGAATGCCAACTGAGATAGAAGATCCTAGAGCAAAAGAGGATGGATAGAACCAAGTCTTGCAGAAGAGAAGGGCATGTGGGAGGCAAGGAGGAGGTAGTCACTACAGTGATGAGGGGGTAAAATTAGCATGAATCTGAGCTTGACTGGAAGGCAATATAAGCAGCCATAAAGAAAAGCTAAAAAAAAAAAAAAAAAAAACACTAAGAGAAAAGCACAGAAACTTCAAAGCTTACTGTGTTTGAAATAAAAAGACGTCAGTGTAACAAAAATTAATGTTTGGAAGGCTCTTTGATCTCATTTTAATGGAATATCCTATTCTAAAGGAGCATAGTAAATATATTTTTGAAAGCTCTATTTTAATTTGATAATTCAAAAATGCCAGTGCTAAAAACACTGCCTTCATAGAAACCAAATAAATTTTCACCAGGCAGGTTTTACTACTTAAAATGATTACAAATACTTGATTGGGAAGCAATGTTTTTCTCTCCCTACTGAAAGATCTCTTCTAAGATTAGGAACAAAAATACTAGCAAATGATGAAAACAAAATAAGCACATTCTAATGGTTAAACAGTCTGGCCTATGGCCCTTACAGATCTTTGTTTACTGTAATGAAAGCCACACACTTACCATTAAGAGCAATAATAACAAAAACATTCATCACACTCACTATTGCCAGAAATGTAAAGTGCTTGTCTGAAAATTGGGCAGCTTAAACCAGGTGAGCAGATTAAAATCCAATCAGATTCTGAAGTAGGAGCATTTGCTTAGAAAAACAAGATGCATATCTCAACAGTTACTCTTCCTGACCAAAGATCTTGTTTAACTCAATTCGCTTGGGCTTGTTTCTATTACTTGAAGCCATATTTTTCATATGGAAAAATATGACTCTTCACAAATGAAGAGTCTTTCATTTAGGACAAATTAGTATCATTAAATGAAGCAGCAAGGGACGATAGCGCTATTATTATTTCAGCCTCGGAAATAAGAAAAGACTGTTGCGTAGTTTTCTAAATGAAGCATCTTAGTAAAAAGAGAAACACGCTTTTTTCTGGGGCCAGGTCACTGATCCAACCAGCCCAGGGTCCCAGTTTCTCATGGTGGCTACAAAGATCTTGCATGGCGGCCTGTGCAGCTGCAAGCTTAAAAGATGAGTTACTCCTAATAGCCAGTTTTTGGAATCATCCATAAATCTATCAAAATTCTTCTCAACCTACTTGTTTTTGGCCCACCTAACCAATATGGAAAATTCTTTAAAACGTGCGTATGTGTATACATGTACACATATGTATGAATATACACAGACCTACTATGTGTCAGCGACTGTTTTAAATGCTCCTCTCTTGACCTTTAATCCTCATAA
The DNA here is from genome assembly GCA_963573385.1 of Cacajao melanocephalus. Taxonomy (NCBI): domain Eukaryota; kingdom Metazoa; phylum Chordata; class Mammalia; order Primates; family Pitheciidae; genus Cacajao; species Cacajao melanocephalus. The sequence goes on along the minus strand of CAUYLG010073654.1, from coordinate 59,673 downwards.
CAACCCTATGAGAGAGTTACTATTATAAGTAGTATTTTGCAGATGAAGAAACTGAGGCCTGAGATGATAAATAAGATAACCAGAGACACAGAGCTATAAATGGGCAGGAAAGGAGTTAAACTCAACAGTTTGACCATTTGTTTATAACCTTAATCATGAAACCTCCAATTCTAACAGTTCTAGGTTTAGGTGAACAGGAGTATTTGTCCTGCCACACTGCTTATGATTTTATAGATTTTAGTCGCTTTAAATAAATCACTCTCACAGATTTATTTTCCTCTTTAATCTATCCAATGTATCATCTAAATTGTAGACTATCTTCACATGGAAATTACTCCATTACCATTCTGTTTGAACTTGTTTGAAACCTTCAAATTTTGTTAAACCTTTTCCATGACAGGCAACTAGAATAGTAGAAAACACAACATGGATATGCCCCATTTTTAATAAAAAACAAGATCACGCTATTGATTTAATATGAATCTTTTCCTGCCAAGCATTCTGTTGACTTGTTAATCTTTTTGGTTGTCCAGTGTCTACTGGTAACAATTGACTATAATCCAAGGTTTCTTCCCTGAATCAAAACTACAGTTTTCAGATATAACTTGAATTACTACCCTTCACACTGCTTTCTTAGAATGGGCTGAGAGCTAGATACCCTTATGTATCAAGATAATTTCCTGTTACCACGCCATAGAATCAGAAGGCATTTCATTTTCACTACCTTTTTCCATGTCCTCCCATGGAACTGCATCTGAGAAACTGCTTCTTGTAAAAAATGAGCAAATGAGAATGAGTTGAATATCTGTTCAATTCAGTTCAATTCAACAGATATCTACTGAATGCTGACTCTTTCCCAGGTGCTGGGTGTAACAGAAAATGCTATGAGTAACCTCATACTGTTGGCTGTCAAGAGACCATGCCCCCAAATTCCTACTCAAAAATATGTCACGTGGTACTAAGAATGTTTTGAATACTAAGAGTCAGTTACATGATTTTAGTGTCTCCTACAAATGTCTAATACAACCTCATAAATATTTCTATTACTTAGGAGGTCAGTAAAAGCAAGCCAATCACTTAAATATTTTGTCCCTAAAAAATAAAACGCAGTTGGCTTAACACTGCTTCTTGTAAGACCTCATATATTACTGGCAGACAAATTATTAGAAAGTAATGAAAAAAACACTCTGTTTATTGTTTTGTTTATTGGCATCATTATCAGCGACACATATTTTATGTACCTACTACATGCAAAACATTATGCTGAGCTCTACTAGGGACAAGACAGGAGGTACACTTACAAAAAACCAAATGTATAAATCTTAAAAATGTGTGTGTATGTGCGTGTGAGAGACTCTTCCTAAGCTAGCTGGAATCTGTGCTATTTATTAACAAGATAATGCAGAGAAAAATACCTTACCCATTAGGTACATCCTGTCCAGAGTTTAACCAAAAAAAATCACTTGGCTGAGAGTAGAGTTACACAACTTGATGCAAAGAGACTGAACTTTGTTTGACTATTTAGCTTTAAAATACACATCACTGCTATTTAAACACTGTAAACTATGTAATATTATTGTCAGCACAAATCATAGGCCTTGATGTACAGTGAGCTTTTCCGATGAACATCTGGCTAACAGCCAAGCAAAAGTACATAATTTCAAACACTCAATCAGTTTCATTCCGAAGCATTTTGTTTGGTGTTTAATAGCTTCTACAGGGACAGGAAAATTACAAAAGCGCATTGTTTTGACATGAGCTAAAATGAGTCATCGCTCGTCACTACATTTTTGAGGATTTGGCATTAATCTTCTGAGACAGTAAACTATAAACATTTGAAATAAATATCAATTTTCCTAAACAGTTTAGTAAAGTCAGGCTACTCTTCTCATTGGAGCAATTAATTTGGCATCCCTAAAGGAAGGCACTATTCTATTTCAATGTGTGGCCATTTTGTTTTTCTAAACAACACTTTCCTGAAGATTTTTAATGACCATCTAAGACCCAATCCTTAAAGCAAATACTAAAGCTTACCTGATTTGTACTAAATAACAAGTTAAAAGACAGCTGTACACAGTTTAATCTTTTGGTAAATTCTACACCAAATGTTATCCAGTATTTCCACCCAGTATTCCCTGCCTGCCTTCATAATTATCAACAAGAAGCAAAGCGAGCTGGCTTGAGTTTCAACTCCTGGATGTTCCAGGGTCCAGATCCTACTACCATCATGCCTCATCCCTCCAGGGATGCTCTAGGACCTAGGCCGATTTCATTTTCCTTTAGATCAGTGCTTCTAACCACTTTGCTACATAGAAGAATCACCAGAGGAGCTTTTAAAAAACCTGATAGCTGGGTCACATCAATTAGGTCAGAATCTCTGAGATTTAAGCATCAACTGTGCTGAAAGCTCATACCAGGTAGTTCCAACGTGCAGCTCAGTTTGAATATCAGCACTTAGACTTGTGTGGAAGAGAAGAAAGAGGGAGGATTATACGACGATCAGTCCATTTGGTACTTTATGGAAGTTCTGATTAATATTAAGTGTGTAAAGAAATGGCTGAAACAAATAATTGTTATAAAATTACACCTTAGTTACAACATAGGGCTAAAGGTATGGCATCCTTTTTCCCTCGGAGGTCACTGGTGATATCCGCAGGCCCAAAAGGCTTCACTCTGGCGTCATCCTCTGCTACTGCCCCATGCCAGTTAATATAGTTGACTGCCTAGTCACTCCCTGATACCAGAACACCATATTTAGCACCTTAGGAATGTACTAATAACAGCTAACTAGTTGAATACTTACTACGTGTAAGCCCTATTCTAAGCGCTTATAGGTTACAACTCTGTAATACAACAACCGTATGAGGAAGGTATGCTCACCACCCCCATTTTACAGATGAGAGAACAGTGGCACAGAGAACTAATGCAATTCAACTCAGGGAGTCTGGATCACCACCCTGAAAGTTAATGTGCATTAAGAAAAGATGCCCTGAAGGTGGACCATAATGGAATCACAATCAAGGGGGTGGGAGTCAAAGTGTCTACCATAAAAATTTCAGGAATAGTGCACTTTATATGAGATTCCTGTACTTTGTCCTAGAAATAGTTTGTTGAAGAATGCAATAGGGGTTAGGAAACTGCTAGAAAAAACCAACAACGTAATCACAACAGCTACCATTTAGATTTCACAAAAAACTAAATCTTTTATATACAATAACTTGTTTAATTGTGTAATTACTAGAATTCATGGAAAACTTTGTAAAAAGATTTAGGTAGAATATTTCCAATATGATCTTAAAGTACGTGATTTCTACTTTTAACTCTACTGCATTAGCAATGCTCATGAAGGCTTAAAGAATGCATCATAATAAGAAATGAACCAAAATAGCCATAAAGTGTAATAACTTGGTATTGGAAACCAGAAATCTGCTTTTGAAAATTATAACCAAATGTCCTGTTCAAAATAAAACTAAGCAGGCTCTTTATATGATGCAAAATAAAGATCAACAAACATCAGAAACTACGTTCTTTTAGAAGATATTTTTAGATAAAAAGAAATGAGTTCCTAGTTAAGCGTCTAAATAAATGCGCACAAAAATCTCCATCTAATATAATCAAAGCACATTCACTGCAGCTGTCTTTGACGTACTAAGAAGTAACCATATTTTTTTCAGTATGTGTGTTCCAGCCTTCTCAGTGATGAAACTGGCAATAGAAATCTGATTGCTATTAATATTAATAAGTATCCAATAAGACAGTAGCTTGAAATAAAACTAAAGTTTGATTAGAGCTTCAGACTTAGTGTTCATGGAATATATCTCATTCAACTATACCTTCTTCTGATATTCATACATAATAGTTCAAGCCTTATTAAAACAAAGCAATGCTAGGATGATGTGAAAAATTCACTTTTTTTTTTTTTTGAGATAGAGTCTCACTTTGTCACCCAGGCAGGAGTGCAATGGCATGATCTCAGCTCAGTGCAACTGCCGCCTCCTGGGTTCAAGCAATTCTTGCGCCTCAGCCTCCTGAGTAGCTGGGATTACAGGTACCCGTCATCATTACTGGCTAATTTTTGTATTTTTGTAGAGACGTGGTTTCATCATATTGGCCAGGCTGGTCTTGAACTCCTTACCTCAGGTGATCCTCCCGCCTCAGCATCCCAAAGTGTTGGGATTACAGGCATGAGCCATGGCGTCTGGCCTGCACATACATTTGTAATGTGTGAATGGGTGCAGGTCAAAATTCCAGATGGAAATTTGTCACTACAAAACAAAATTTTTATTTAGCTGATCTTTCCAGGTTTCTATTTATAATGGAAGAGATTGGAAAGCATGAGATTGGGCATAAAGAATCAAGGCAAACACAGGCCCTGGGCACTGTGTAACTCCATATAGTACAATTTATTTGAAATCTTTCATTCCATACACCTGCAACACAGCTCTAAAAATAATGCTATCTACAATATAAAGATATACTTTTTTCCTAATAACCCTCACAAAAATGTCAAAATATGCAACAAAAATAATGTATCATATGTATATCCTCAAATAAGCTACATGTAAACCAAGTCTGCCGGCTTTTGAGAGTTTGAGAGTCTAATAACTTAGATAAGCCTATTTAGAAACAAATACATTTTGATGACTAACTGGAGAAAAAAAAAAACAACAATGTGAGAAAATAAAATGTAACATTACTATGAGGAATCAGAATTGGAAGTAGAATATCTTAGTAGGGTCGGTTCTCAATTATTCGTGGTGATTAGAAACAAGAAAAACTTCATTTAACCATGAACACTGGGCATATTCATGGTCATTTGTTTTACCAAGCAGAAAGCTTTGACACACTATAGGGGGTTCTCTGCAGTGGAGTTCTCTTATAGAATCCCTCTATAATCCCCATCATCTATCCTGGATGTCCCCATCCTGGTCAAGGTAAAATATGAGATAGTGGTAGACAAAAAATATAATAAATTAACCAGCTCAGAACTTCACTGCTTCCCAAATCTCAAAAACACAGTTTTGGTCTTCTGCTTTCAGTAACCTAGATTTCTCTTCAAATACACCACAATACCCCAGCACTTCATCATAAGGCATCCTATTGTCTTGGCAATAATATTAATCCTTAGAGAAAACAGATTGCTCAAGATCTAAAAAGGAACTAGTATAGAAAATTCGAAATGTAATGTCAGGCAAATGAACACAAATTAGTTGAGATATACTTTTAGTTGTTTTTCTTTGCTTTGTTTTGAACTGTATTTACTGTCAAAGCTATACAACAAGTCAGCTAACTTTTTCTGTAAAGGGCCAGATAGTAAATATTTTAGGCTTTGTGGACCAGTAGTCTTTGTGCAGATACTCAACTCTGCTCTTACAGCAGGCGAGCAGCCAAAGATAAAATGTAAACGCATGGATGTGATGTGTTCCAATAAAACTTTATAGACACTCAGATTTAAATTTCATAAAATGTTCACCTATCATGAAATAATCTTTGTTTGATATTTTTCCCCGTCTATTTAAAAATGTTGGCCAGGCATGGTGGTTCACGCCTGCAATCCCAGCACTTTGGGAGGCCAAGGCAGGCAGATCACGAGGTCAGAAGATTGAGACCATCCTGGCCAACATGGTGAAACCCGTCTCTACTAAAATACAAAAAACTATCCGGGCATGGTGGTGTGCACCTGTACTCCCAGCTACTCGGCAGGGGAATTGCTTGAACCTGGAAGGCAGAGGGTTCAGTGAGCCAAGATCACACCACTGCACTCCAGCCTGGTGAGAGTAAGACTCCATCTCAAAAAATAATAATAATAAATAAACCAAAATATAAAAACTACTCTTAGCTATGGAGTATACAAAAATTGGCAGTAGGCCTGTTAGAGAACTTAGACATGTGTTCTCTCTGCCATGTCTTTTTTTTTCTTTTTGAGACAGAGTCTCACTGTTGTCCAGGAGGGAGGGCTGTAGCATGATCACAGATCACTGCAGCGCCAACCTCCTGGGCTCAAATGATCCTCCTACCTGTCTTTCCTTCATGCTAATATTGTTCATTGTCAAGGCCCTAATCAAGAGTAACACCAACTGATTTTTCCCCACAACCTTAAAAGTCTTACTAAGCAGTTAAGTCTTAATAAGACTAAAATTAAGTCTTACTAAGTCTTAGAAGCATAAAAGTTGATAATATTCTTTTTTTTTTTTTGAGACGGCAGTGTTGCTTTGTTGCCAAGCTGGAATGTAGTGGTGCCATCTCAGCTCACTGCAACTTCTGCCTCCTGTGTTCAAGTGACTCTCCTGCCTCAGCCTCCCAAGTAGCTGGGATTACAGGTGTATACCACAATACCTGGTTAATTTTTGTGTTTTTAGTAGAGACGAGGTTTCACTCTGTTGACCAGTGTTACAAGCAGAACTTCTGATGCTGCAAAAGAAGTAGCACTTGAATGTAAATTTCCTCAGCAAGGCAATTTACTTCTGTAGAAGGGTGTGACTCACAGATGGAACAATGGTGAGTGCACACTTGGACAAGGGAGGAAAAGGCGTACTCATCCCTGATGGGGGTCGCCACTCCTGCTGTGTCATTCCCCTATTGGCTAGGGTTAGATCGCACAAGCTAGACTAATCCTGATTGGCTATTTTAAAGAGAACAGAGGTCCGAGCTAGAGTGGCAGGGTGGGGAGTCTGGCGGGAAGGATGGTTATGGGCAGGTCAGAGCAGGTAGCCAGGGGTGACCAAGGTCAAAGAAGGTGACCAAAGCAGGTGACTGGAGCAGGTGACTGAAGCAGCTGACCGGGATGAGTCAGTACGTAGCCGGGGGCCAGGGGAACAGATATGAACTACTGATTAGAACTGGTGGAAAAAGTTGTTTACTGAAACTACAAGGAAGTTAACCTTTAACACAGACAAAGAATAAAAGAGCTGAACATACTGACATGCTGATTTTTTGAAGAGAAACTTGGGGTTCACTGTATCTAACAGCCAGGCTGGTCTCGAACTTCTGGCCTTAAGTGATCTGCCTGCCTCCGTCTCCCAAAGTGCTGGGATTACAGATGTGAGCCACCACGCCTGGCCAAAAGTTGTTAATATTCTTAATCACAATTATTTCTAAGCAAATGAAGCAATAAAAAGAAATTTTGTTCTGAGAAAAAAATCATGCTTCTCTCTAGCACTTTTCTCCAATTGGCCATAATTAAATTTTGCGAATTAAAATACATTTTCTAATTATTAGCCATGTACGACAGGTAAGTGGAAATGGACTTCAGCACTCGTTGTATATATACACTGATTTGTTATGAAAATTATTTTTTCAAAGAAAATCACTGTGCTTTCAATTTGTTAGTAGGTAATATTGATTATAAATATATTGTGGAACAAAAACCATTAAACCCTAGTCCTTTAGAACCTTGTAGAATCTCAAACTCTACTGAACAAAGGTTCAGTTGCTATGGCAACAAATGAATCATTAACACTATCACTATAGAATTATAATTTAAATGAAGAGAACTCCAGAAGATAGTAATTTGGGGCCTGTTCCTTTGTTCTCAGCCCATCAAAATAGTTGTTGTTAACTACTTCCTCTCTTTTTGTTCTTACTACTTTAATAAAGGGTCTTATTTCCTGACTAGCTTCTCTTTTGGGAACCTTTCTTTCAAGGACTCTGTATGAAGCCTCAGTAGTTTAAGGTGACTACTATTCATTTAAAAAAAGGCCCAAATCCCCAAAGCCAAGAAAATATATACATTTCACACAGAAATGCTGCACTAATGGGGCATGCAGACTGTTTAAAATGAAACAGCCCCTCTGTAGAAAAGCGTACCAATTATGTGGCTAACATTAGGGCAACAAATTTTCCCTTGCCTTCCTATTGCATATGCCTGTCATTTTCCCCCTATAGTTTCCATTCACTGTTTCAAACATATGTTGCCACTTATTTGCCAGGAAAGGAATCTCTGACCTACTCCCTTTATGTATCATGAAATAGCAGACGGAATGGAGCCAGAGACAGCACCATTAGCAGTTATTCACACTTCTGTTTTCTCTTAACTTCCTTTTTTCTAAAGTTTATTCCTCATATGTAAGGAGGGATGTGTAATCACAAAGACATCCATGACTCATGCTTTACAATATGGAACCGTGGCAATTCCCTGCAGAAGCAAATGGTTCCCTCCTCCAGTGAGCCACATGTCTCCTCTACAAAAAGACGACCTTTGCAGCTTAGAGCTTGACCAAACATAGGTGAGGGGCTTTTTTTGTCCAGCCCTCACTAAACATCAAGATTGATTTCTTTTCTAGCAATCACTGCTAGAGTTTAGCCAACATTTAACTACAGTTTTCTAATGAGGCACCTGTTCTACGGGCGCAGGCTGCTAGGGTATTCTCCTGAGTCAAGGGAAAACATGATGGAGAGTAGTTAAAAGGAAGAGGTTTTCCACAAAGATGAAGGAGATTAAAGAAGACAACATGTGGAAGTGTGGTGTTATATGTACAGTAATAAGAAATGAGCGTTTATTTTGACCTGCATTGATTATTCTGTTTTGGTTTACAAAAACCAATCTATAGGTTAAGAAACATTACCATGGGTTCATAGTTATGATATTATGAACTCAGTTCCTTAAAATTATCCAGCAAACACCACCAGGAACTTGGCCTCTTCTGCAAAAGGAGATCAGCCAAAAAATAAGCTCTTGTCCACAAGCAGAAGGAAATACAGTACCTTGAATAACCCACAGATATTACCATTCATATGTTTTGGGATATATAGTAAAAAAAAATCCTGCTGAGTGACAGCCCACTAACTATATGAGACCAGCTGTAAAGCTAGTTGGGTTATGATTCATTCTTTAAAGGGGTATATTTTCAGCTTTTCCAGCAGTGAACATGGGTAACTGCAAGTTGCCTACAAGAACATGCTGTCATGCTTGAACCTGAGACAGCTAAGAATAAAATACAGTTAAATTTAAACATCCTGGCCACATTACATATACGGATTCTCTGGGTTATGAACGCCTGACTTGTGAACATTCTCTTTTATATAAAAAGCCAGCCTATACCCTGCTAAAAGGATGGCACCTGGAGGGCAAGAGTATTTCCAGAGCTACTTAATTTTCTTCAGGTTAGTTGGCCTAAGGCTGCCATGGATGTGACTGGGAGGTATTCACCTGGAATCCAAAGTGGGAACCTGGAACATATTTGCGAATAAATATCATGTTTTATGTAACACATAGGCTCCCAGCTAGTCCACAAAAAACTAGCCGACCTGATATATAGCTTGAAGTCTATATATTTGCAAGAATATCATTCTCTACTCCATACTGTAATAATCATACTACATATAAACTTTGTGAATTATGCTATTATTATGCTACCAAATCATCATACTATCACAGTTAACTAAATGTAGGTTTTCAGCTTTATTATGGGTCAAGTAAGCCTCCTTGTGCTAGTCTGGGAATCAACTCCCCTGATTAATAATAATGTTTTTATGAGGAAATGTCTTACAAATGAACCTTTGAAACAGTCTTTCTGCAAGATGGTAAACTTCCTGCATTTTAAAAATATAAAGTATTCACTTTCCTCCTTGCTCTAAGAAAGCAAATTGCCCTAAGATCTAAATTCAGAGTAAATTCAACATTATCCGATGTTTCTTCCATGAACAAAAGAAATCATAAGGCAACAGAGACTTTAAAAGTATCAAAAAACAAACCCAAAACAAAAAGGAGATAACTATAAGTGGAAAAAAAGAAACAGCACGCCAGCACATAAAACTAATTGGGCCAGTAAATCCACCTCTGGCCAGAGCCGAGACTAGCTCCTCTTAGGCATCCGCAACAGATGAACAAATGGGGCAGACCTTCACTTGAATTCCTAAGTGCCACCTTCTCTTACACCTTTGCAGATACAGATCTCCCTCTGCACTGAAAGAGCACTTTCTTTATGTATCCTGTGTAATCTACTTAATTTTTAATCATCCTATCTCCTTTTCTATTTCTACAAGGGATAACAGTAATCTTCATTACTTGGGGAAAGCAACATCTTCAAGGTTAACTTTTCTAGGAAGAAGCATCAATAAGCCAGGTTATGTATTTTGAAATTACTATAAAAATATTTTGTTAAATTGCTACTATTCTAGAATTTTAACTTTTTGTTAAAGTCAATTCCTAGCTGTAATTGTCTTAAAGCAGATTTGTCTTACTTTCTACATCACACAAAAAAACTTTGAGTATCACGGCAGAGAGAAAAGAAAGTTTACTGAAGTCTATTACATGCTAGTTCTATGTTAACTGGCTTTCTTCCTTCAAAATGTATCGCACTTAACATAGCAGGTGCTAGACCAGCCTGGCCAACATAGTGAAACCCTGTCTCTACTAAAAATACAACAAATCAGCCAGGCGTGGTGGTGGGCACCTATAATCCCAGCTACTTGGGAGGCTGAGGTTGGAGAATTACTTGAACCTGGGAGGCGGAGGTTGCAGTGAGCCGGTACCACCCCATTGTACTCCAGCCTGGGCAGCAAGAGGAAAACTCTGTCTCCAAAAACAAAACAAAACAAAACATAGCAGGTGCTTAATAAATGAATAGTGAGTATTTGGACACCTAGCTTCAAAAAGAAGAAAACTGTAAAGCAACTCACAGAAATATTTGTGGATTTGGCAAAGGGGGAGCCAGATTTTTTACCTTCAAAATGTCTTGGGTTAGGGTGGAGGGAAGTAAAACCTAAAGATATTTTAAAATATCTATGTATTTGATAAAGGGATGCTGGTAAACAAAAATCTTTCTCAATCAGCCTGAAACTCTATTCCTGTTCATCAGAGAAAAATAAATTATCTGTAGAGCATAAACAGTTGTGGAGATTAAAGCAATGGAAGGTTACTTTAAAATAGCCAACTTTGATAACTTAATCTAAAGGAATTAGCTATCTGCTTTGTCAAACAAATGACACAATTCTTAGATATCTACATGACAGAAAAAAGATCCATAAAACCTCACACCTTAATTCCTGGTTCCTAAAGACACATCAGAAGAGATGGGACCTTCTCCACCTCTGGGTGTTGCAGGTTTGGATGAGAAGCCTGGAACTAGGAAGGTCCTCTTGCTACCAATGTGACAATGAAGCCACTAAGGGGAAGAGACCAAAGACACAAGAACCAGAGAGTGAGAGGCAACATGCTATGTCTAGAACCTGCCCCGACGCTGGATTTTTTGTTGTGTGGTGATGTATTTCACTATTGTTTGAGTCAATGGGAGTTCAGGTTTTTGGATGATTATAGCTGGGCACCTCCTAGCCAAAGTATCATTTTTTGCTTACTCGCATTCTAGACCACTTGGAGAAGCCAGGGCACTACTTTCATGGCAGTTCTCAGTGAAGGCCAATAGTTTAAAGTTGCCATATCCTGGGAATTCTTCAAAGATGTGAAGCCCTCTTACATTACATGGTACTCTATACAAAATTGGAGACTTGCTTAGTGCACTATGAAGAGCTTCTTAATTAAAGATGCGGTCCTCAAAGTGGCATCATTCACATTCAATGATATTCTATTTCTCACAAAGGTTTGGTAAAAGCATAGTAGTTCTTAGACCATCCCTCTTTACATCAGGCTCTGACTAATGTGCTTGCCTGAACTAAGAAGTAACAACTGTGAAAAATCAGAAGAATTATTATATTAGATTTAGTAGAAATTTAAATAGTAAGTGTTGGTGGATCATAGCTATTATAGATAGCAGACTGACTATTCTATTAATATGTAGACCTAAGAAAGACTAGATTTTGAAATGTGTGGTTTTGTTAATAACTGGACCTTATATTGGATACAATGCTTATATGATTAGGCAACTGAAAAATCACTGGTGGCTTATTAGTAAGCTAACCAATTAATAAGCTAACCAATGAATGGAAATGCTGCGATGAAAATCTTTACTGAGTTAAGCTAAAACTCCATTTCTTAATTTGAAATATTTCCTTTTAGACATTTCTTGTGTAGTTTTCAGGCTGATTTTCAGTATGAGATTATTATTGTTCTAATGTCCACTGCTGATGGTGAAATAGATCAGCTACTCCAAGCTATTATCTCACCAAAAAAAAAAAAAAAAAAAAAAAAACCCAAAAGAACAAAAAACCTAACACATATTAAAGTACAAAATAAAATATATACAATATTTTGAAAATACATCCATAAGATGGCAAGTAATATTAGGAATATTCAAAGCCAAAGACTGAATGAAAGTGAAAACCTACAAAGGTAAGCAAAGTTTTTGCTTTCAGAATGTTTTTTTTGAACTCTCTGAACTTAAATTTTAGTTTTCATGACATCATAGGGCATCTAGACAAAGTACAAAGCCAAGGGTCCTCCCAGACCCACATAAAGCAGAGATTTCAAAGAGCTAAACTGTCAGAGTACCCAGATGGAAGTACCCACATTACCCAGATGGAAGGGTAATTTAGAAATAAAATCAACCTCTAAGGGACTGCAAGGAAAACTGCTTTCCATGAACTATGGCATTGAGAGTTAGAGGAAAAATAAACTCCACTGAGAATGTATACTAACAAGCTAGCGCACATGAGAATTTGCAGATTCATACTAACTGGGTGGTCTGAAAAAAACAAAAACAAAACAAAAGAAAAACATCCCAAAAATCCTGGGTATAAAATTTAGTTTAAAAAGATTTTAGACTGAAAATACCGCTTGGCATCTGGCACAAACAAACGGAAATCCTCTCCAGAGGAAACTATCTTCAACTCAGGTCAAGGCTGCAGTGACCTGTGATTGTGCCACTGTACTCCAGCCTGGGCGACAGAATGAGGCCCTGTCTCAAAAAACAAGACAAAACAAACAAACAAACAAAAATATATAAAGCTGGGTATTATATAACTGGGTATTCCCAGCTCTATTTCATATGAATATATTGCACTTATATTTAATTAAAAAAAAATTTCTAACAATGCCATGATTCATTTAAAACTGCTTTCAATATGTTACTCAACTGCTCAAAAGCGGCTAATGGCACCGTACGGTCTATAACATGAAGTTAAAACCCAGACCCTAATACTTGAATTTTAAGACCTATTCACAGCCTGGACCCATTTTATGTGCCCTCAACCATGGCTGTGATATGCACCACATGCACGACTGCCTGCAGAGGCCCAGCTCTGCTCTGTGAGAGCCAATCGGTGACTACGGTAAATTCAGGGTTCCTTTGTTCTGCCATTCTGCTTCCTAGAATGCCTTACTCACCCTTCAAGGTCCAAATGAACTTTAACTTCTGATGATGATCTATCAGATATTTCTAGGCCTGATACTTTTTTTTGTTTTTTTTTGAGACAGAGTCTCACTCTGTCGCCCAGGCTGGAGTGCAGTTGCGTGATCTTGGCTCACTGCAACCTCCACCTCCCAGGTCCTACTTCAGCCTCCTGAGTAGCTAAGATTACAGGCGTCTGTCACCATGCCCGGCTAATTTTTGTATTTTTAGTAGAGACGGGTTTCACCATGTTGGCCAAGCTGGTTTCGAACTCCTGACCTCAAGTGATCTGCCCACCTCAGCCTCCCAAAGTGCTGAGATTATAGGCATGAGTCACCACGTTGGCCCCTAACTGATACTTGAAAAATATTCTTACTTTACGCAATTCAATATCATAATTTAATGTTGTTTTTTGGGCTTTGTTCATTTGTTTGTTCTATCTACCCCTCCAAAATCTGCGCAGGGATGTGCTATACACCAAACTTGTCCTAGCTATGGCCCATGGGTTGCAAGTGGCCCAGGACGGCTCTGAATGTAGCCCAACACAAATTCATAAACTTTCTTAAAACATAAGATTTTTTTTTCAATTTTTTTTTAAAAGCTAATCAGGTATTGTTAGTGTTAAGTGTATTTTATGTGTGGCACAAGAGAATTCTTCTTCCAATGTGGCCCAGGGCAGCCAAAAGATTAGACACCCCTGCTTTACCCTCATTCCCCTCATTACCAATAACTCAGCATAGTGATAAGCACACAGAAGGTCTACAACAAATAGTTGCTGAATATGTCTTAAAAGAATACAGTAGGACTAACTCTTATATATCTATAAATCATCTCTCACTCATCTACATATGCATGCGTGCACACACACAGTGTTCTGTTTGAATATTCCACCTTCCTTGATTTGAAAAGGAAAATGTAATACCTCTTTTATCCACTCAATTCCTTTACAGTGAACAAACATTATCAACAAAGGTGGTGGATTTTTAATCAGAAAATATCTTGATGCACAAAAAGTGCTATGAGTTGTAGAGGCCACCACAACTTGATGAAAAGATATCGCATACAGCCTTTGGGAAGTAGGTTCCCCATTCTAGATCTACAGAATTGAGTTGCATTGTTCTTCATTTCTTGTTGTGGTGGGTAGTAAATGTACACAAAAGCCTTCAAGTCTGTGTGTGTGTGTGTGTGTGTGTGTGTGTGTGTGTGTGTGTGTGTTTTGGGCAGAGAGGAGGGAATAAGAAGGGAGAAAGTTAGACATCTGTTCCACAAAGTTTCAGCATATAATAGCCACAAACAGTTGACAGAGGTATAGATAGACAAATATTGTTTTTAACCAAAAGTAAGTCAGCACCTTTCAGAGGTCGTGAGCTCTAAGCCAGTTTTATACTTTAAGTCTACTGATGTACTTTAAAAAAGGAAATAAAGAAGTATCAAAGTAAGTTTATGAACTTGTGCTAAGTTTTAGATCCTTGAATTTCACAAAGAAATTTTATTTTTTGCCAAAAAAGGGCAAGACAAAAAAATATAATTGGGCTAGTCCTAAGATAATTATAACTCTAAGGGGCATAATCTAGTAATGGGACAAATTAGCAATAATAAGATAAGCTTGTGCTTCTTACACTACATTGATCGATCTTACACACTGTTGATTGAATCTTACAATACAATCAGCTCTTGGAGATAAATCTCAAAGCGGAAGTCACTGAGAGTCAACACCAGATCCCCATCAAAGAGCCCTAGTAAGTGGGTTGAGAGAGTCTCTTTGGTATTACTAGGGCAGTAGCCTTAACCGTAACTGAAGGCTGCTTCTGTGTGTTTCCAAACTCAGCTGAAACAGTTTCCATTAGAACTGATTATGTTTCAAAAGAAACCAGCACTATTTTATGTTTTGTCAAGAAGTGACTGAGCCTACAGTTGAAAGGAAACTCTGCTCCTGCGGTTTTTATTCCTCAAGTCCCCGGGCTGTCAGAGCAGTATCATGGCACAGTTTCTCCCATTTGGATGGTTAAATACCACCCCAAAGAAGACATTTCCTTAGCAAATAGTATCTGTGGTCAAGGAAGTAAAGAAACCTGATTAATTGAAGGAAAAAATAACTTCTGGACCCAGGCCTTCTCAGTATTCAGCTGCTTCAAAAGTACAAGAACCAAAATCTGTAACTGTAAACAGCATTCCATGGTATCCTGTATACACATTTACCTCAATGGTTGTGAAATAAATTGCACAAAAATGAACTGAAAGCTAAAAGTCGATAGGCAATATAAGTGGGCGTAGTTCGCACACGATTGTTATCTCTTTCTTTGGCTGAATTCAAAGCATTTCCTTTCATTCATTTCCTCATTCTTTAGGTTTGCAGAATGCCCACTTTGTGCAGGGTATTGTGCTGGTCCTCATACAGAATCCCAAGAAGTGGGAAGAAGTTTAGACATCAGAGACAGCAGGTGGGCAGGGTGACTGACATACAGTAGGCTCTTAAATGACAGCAATTCCTTTCCCTTCCGTTTCCACTCCCTGGAACTTCTTTATAGAGGCTCCATATTTGAGCTGTGAAGCTTAAATCAATACACTTGATGAGATTCATCATTTATTTGATGAGATTCTTAAAGCTATGTCATAATCTAACAAGATAAAGAACTTACAGATTCAGAAGTTGGCAATACATGAACATAGTTTAAAACACGGTGTGGTAGGATTCCAAGTGATCTTTTCCATGTACTTTCTACTATTGTTGTTTTAACACTGACAGCACCATAAATAAAAAGGAAGAGAAAACAAGGAGAAAGAAGGGGAAAAAGACAGTGAAAGGATATTATATGAAGCAGAAACATTTTAGAATTCTTCAGTAAAAAACACTGCATTCTGGCTTGAGCTCTTCCCATCTGCATATCCTTGAACGGGCTACTGCACAGCCTGGGTCTTAGTTTCATGAACTATAAGGGTTGCTAACCAGATAATCTCCAAGATCCATTCTCACTCTCCCAGCCCATAGTTCAAGCCCAATGAATTAAGTGGCAGATGAGAGAAGTACAAAGTTCTATAACTCTCTGTTAATATTGCTTATCCGCTAAATCCAAATCTTACTACAAAACACTGAGTGTGATTTTCCACAAAAGTTCCTGAAGTCAGTATGAAGTTCAAACCCTGGCACCATCATTCCCTAACTCTGGGATCTTAGACAAATTACCAACTGCTCTGTTCCTCAGTTATCTATCCCATAGGGTTACTACAGGGGTCAAAGTTGTTGTTTTTGTTATTATTATAACAATGAAGTCATACAAACAAAACCAGTATAAGATAGAAGTGATTATCCCAGATTATCATGGAAGCAGTACATGATGACAATACTTAGGTGTGTGGTTGTTCATTAGATGACTGATGATCAGTAAGCTTTGACTCAACAGTGTGATACGGTTGTCTAAAATGGTAAGAAAATCTATGTTTATACAACCCCCGCCACACACACACTCGCACAGTCTATAAAAGGGGAGCATCACTCTGATAATGCTGAAATAATCATGCTGAAATAACTTGTTCATTCTAAGCACCAACCTTTTGGACACAGAGTGTGAAAAGACTAAAATGATATAATATAGGAATAACTGAAGATTCAAGACAAACTTTTCAAATATTTAAAAGGCTTTTATGTCAAAGCAATGCATTTGTTCAACATGGCTTCATGGAAAGACCAGGAAAAATGACTGGAAGTTAGAAGCAGCTAGTTTTCAGTTTGGAATGGAATGGACTTGTTGGGGAAGTGAAATATCTCTGGAGCTGTTCAGCACTGATTAATGACAGCCAGACTGTGCACGTACCAATTCTTGGACAAAACGTTGAACTTTTGAGAGACAATTCAATCTAAGGGCAGACACCTGACTTTTGACATATCTTCCAAACCTATATTTTATGATGTAGACTGGATGGTTAATGATATAAATTATAACAGAATTTCTCATGTACAGAACCACTGATTGGCAAGCATGCAAGATAATGGTGTTACATGATAACACAGAAATTTATAAGTTCAGACATCTCCATTAGGTTTTTGACTAGAATTGCCAACATGTGGCCAATCTTAGTGGCCTGAGATAATAGCTAGCAATCTACAGATCTCCAATTTAAAACAAATGCAACAAAAGATGGCATTTCTAATCCATAAAGTAGATAACTAGCTCATTAATATTCCAAATTAGTTTTGCAGGTAGATTAAGCTAGATACATTATTCTACTATGAATTGGGATTTCAGATACTAATCACACTGTTTATTCCATTTTTTCATGTTTCCCAAAAGAAACATTCAGTCCCAGAAAACAGAGTGACCGGGTCACCAATTTACTGTGTGACCTTGGGGCAAGTCCCTTAACCTCTCTGAGCTCTAGTTATCTCATCTATTTAAAAATGGGGAACAGAGAGTGGCAGTAAGATTAGATGTTTTCTAAGGCCTTTTACACCCTAAAATGTGGTTTTATGAAAGGATCATTCTCCTTAATGAAACTCTAAGCATATTTTTTATTCTTAATTTGTTCTTCTTTTTTTTTTTTTTTTTGAGATGGAGTCTTGCTGTAGCCCAGGCTGGAGTGCAGTGGTGCCATCTTGGCTCACTGCAACCTCCACCTCCTGGGTTCAAGTGATTCTCCTGCCTCATCTTCTTGAGTAGCTGGGATTACAGGTGCACTCCATCATGCCTGATTGATATTTGTATTTTTAGTAGAGATGGGGTTTTACCATGTTGGCCAGGCTGGTCTCGAACTCCTGACCTCGTGACCCACCCACCTCAGCCTCTTAAAGTGCTGGGATAACAGGCGTGAGCCACTGTGCCCGGCCTAGTTCATTATTTTTCTCAGTGGAAACATTTTCAGCCATTATATGAGGAAGTGGAGGATTTAGTCTTACCACCACTGACTGCTTCTATGAGACAGTTTTAGTTTGTCCTTCTAGAGTCTGGAAAAAGTTGCCAAACAGAAGGAAAGGATTTTACAATTAGAAGCCACCTTTATATCAAGCAATTGACTATGTAAATAATGGACAAAGCAGAATTAGGAATAGAAAGGGATACTATAAAATGTATTTTTGACAAAAATAATCTTAGAAGGAATAGTTTTACTTTTTTACTTCTTAGTGCTTTATGTTCTCAGGCTTTCGAAGCCCATTTCAATGAGTCTAGAAGTTTATGATTAAAATTTATGCTCAGGAATTGCTCTGAGTAATAAAGATAAAAGAAAACACATAAATCCAGTTTACCCAACTGTTCTACTCTCAGCTGGTGAACTATTCCAAAGACATCCTAAACTATTTCAATGACTTCCAACTAATAGAAGTTGTTCAGTTGTACTTTGAATCCACAGGTCTTTCTCTGCAAATATTTACCCTGAAATCAAGCTCTACATCTACATGGGAAGATCTGTCAGTGGTTTCCTTAAAAATGTATTACTTAAAAGAGATGGGCCAGGTGCAGTGGCTCATGCCTGCAATCCCAGCACTTTGGGAGGCTGAGGCGAGTGGATCACCTGAGGGCAGGTGTTCGAGACCAGCCTGGCCAACATGATGAAACCCTATCTTTATTAAAAATAAAAAATTAGCTGGGCATGGTAGCACATGCATGTAATTCCAGCTACTTGGGCGGCTAAGGCAGGAGAATTGCTTGAACCCAGGGGGTCAAGTTTTCAGTGAGCCGAGTTGGTGCCACTTAAAACCAGCCTGGTTAAAAGATTTATATTATGTCACAAAAAAAAAAAAAAAAAAAAAAAAAAAAGGGATAGGCTACAAATTATTTGAGAAGGTCCCTTTAAAAAAATGGACTGAACAAAGCATTGAGAACAGTCTGTACTGGCAAGGGACAGGGAAGATGACCTAATAGGTCTTTTCCGTCTCTAATTTCTGTGATTTGAGGTTTTTTTTTCATTTTCACTTCTGCAGTAATACTTGTGAGTTCAACATTTTCTCAAAATTATTATTAGTTACCAAGGAAACACAAATATTTGTAGGAATAAATAAGCAAATGGACTAGACCTAAATAACAGACTTTTCCTGCTTCCCATTTAATAATCTTATGGTGGTGTCTATTATCAATTCTTCATTCTCTCCAAGTCATTCTACTCACCTACTAGCATGCTTACTAGAGTCCATCACCAACTCATGGCATTCTCTTTAAATCAAGAGTAGGAAGTCTCTTGCCAACAGATGATTCCTTATTAAATAGACTTCCTTGCTTCGTTTGATGAGGAAGAAAACCGTGGCAATGTTAGGGGGCCAACAGGCAGTGGCTGACTTTGTGACCACCAATACTAGGGAGAATATGTAAATATGTGCTTTTAAATGACCCAGTGTCTACGGAAAAGCCACTAACATGATTAAGAAATATACAATACAGGCAAAAAGAAACATAATGCATATACACTGACACGTAGATACAGATACAGGGTACATCTGCACTATGAAAACAATGCTGCTTTACAAATGCTTAGAAAAAGACTAAAAGGAACACAGTACATGGAACTGTTAATAGTTGGCAGTATTCATGTGGTAGGACTACATGTAAAAATTTTTTACTTTTATGCATTTTCCAAATTATGAAGTGTGCCTATTAATTTTAAAATTAAAAAAACTTTTAAAATTAATTTTAAAACTACAAAATATCATCCTTTTAATGTTGTAATAATAAAGGACTTCCCATTCCCTAGCATCACACGGACACTACTGCTGTAATCAGTTCTCAAGGGTACATACGTCACTGTTCCAGAGTTAATGTCATCTGAAGTATGAGTAGAATAATTGGAAGGCTTCTGGAACCTTCATGGACTATGGCCCTGGGACCAGAAATCCAGGCTACAGATAGAAGTGAAGAGGATGGATATGTATAGACCTGCAGTCCATATGTATATTCAGTTACTGCAGTTCATACGTTAATTGAAGTTTAACCAGTTAACTGCTGGTTAAGGCTCTTAAAGTACAAGTGTGGTGATGTGATATATTTCATGCAGCTGCCTACATGTACAGAGCCAGACAAATGGCACCCAAAGAACTGAAAGAAGAGTAAAGAAATGAGGTTGATTAGAAAAATGATTGTCTGGGACATAAAGGGAAGGTGCTTTTCCTGCAGACTTCCCCTTTGGCTCCACATTCACAGTTGCCTACATGTCCTTCAGCCTACGTCCTAAGTTGTGTAGCAGCAGAGCAAAAGGAAAAAGCACAGGATTGGATCCATGGCAAGGTTACCCAGTGCTCAGTGGCAAAGCAGCTTTCCAAGAAGGCTGCGGGTAAGGTGGTAGAAGGTAGCGTGGGGTCAAATAAACACCAAAAGCTCATATTCTGGCCAATCCAACTATAGTCTGAAGCAATGCAGGACCCTGGAGCTACACCTCTCCCAATCCTGGGTCTATCCCCACTCTGTTCAGCTTCTCATACAGGACCAGATCCATAATAATTGCTGTTTTTCTTTGTACATGACAGTGTTTCCACATATACTATGTCACAGAGGCAAAGAAACAAACGAGTCACATTCAAAGTTAGTATGACCATCTCATAGCTCAAAGCAGAGCTCCTAGAAAGCAGAGCACACCACTGCTTAACTGATCAAAGAACCAGCAGTGAAAATTGTGGGCAGCTGCAGGAAGCATCCTATTAATTACTGCTGCTTCTTTGGCACTTACTGTATTTGGATGACTGAAAGACTTGACCAGTCAAAAGAAGAAACAAAGGTAGGGAGAGAGAAAGGTAGGGAAATAAAATAAGAGCAATTATTTCAAAAAGAGAAACTGGCTTGATGTGATCAGCAGCATATTTTTAAAAGTTAAGTAATGATGATGTTGTAATTATGGTCAGTAGCAACTGACTTCACTAATAACACTAGTTACCATGGTCATTGCAATGGCCTACTGACAATTAGCTTGAACCAGGGAAACATGAAAGTAAGCTGTTTTTGACATAATATGGCTAAATCTAGTTGATACCTCCTTGTTTCTAGCCTTGTTACCTACAAACCTTTTCTCCCACAATAGAAAGCAATGAATTTGGTAAAAAAATTCCTTTGTATAATTTCTAAATAACAGCTTAAAGCTAGTGCTGATTTAGATCATAAATTCAGATTACTAATTACAGAAAGGACCTTAGAGTGTAGGTATTTTTATTTGTAGGTGATTCCTGATTATAAAATGAAAAGACAGTCATACAGTAATTGGACAGAACAAGGTTAGGAAGTAAAATTTTCTCAGCCAATTTTGAGGCACAGTGACCATAACTCTACTATTTTCACAAATGAAGAGAATTTCTGAAACCAAGAGAATAAAAATTACCTCTCAAACAGAATTATGATTGAAAGAGTGAAGGAAATAAAAGTCTACTCATCTACTTATGTGCACATCTACAATGGTGCACAATGCCAACAACTGATTGGAGTTTCCAATACCCCACCCAGGGAGCTCTTGTATCAGATAAAGGTCCTGATCCCTCAACACCGTTGGTTTTCGTTTGAAGTGAAATGGTCATGATAGTCTAATTTTACTAGAATAAGATACGTTGCTGCCACCTCCAGAAAACTGTCAGTAAATACACAAATCCACAAAACCGAGGATGAGTCTTGGCTTTTCCAGTTCAACATTCAGTCTAGAAAACAAAGATAGAAACTTCTCAGTTAAATCTGAGCACTCCTTTACCAAATACACCTCTGAGAGATTCTGAGCAAACCATTCAGACTAAGGCTATATATGTAAACATTGCTTTAAATCCCTGTATCCTGACTTTAGTAGCTGTGTGACCCTTCCAACTATCTTTATCTGTAAAGTATGGCTCATATCACCTCAAAATGCGTTGTGAAGATTAAATGATGAAATGCTTGAAGAGCACTAAGTATGGTGGCGGGTATGATCTAAGAGCTTAACAAATGAGGGCTATTAATATTGGTTTCTGAAGACAGCGGTCACATACCATGACCTCACTTGGAAAGCTGAGTCATAGCTGGGTCAAGAGATGGATGTTTCAGGAGTAACACACTAGTAATGTAACCAGGCAAGTAATGTACCAAGTAAGGGCACACAAGGAGTAGAGAAGCCCTAATCCTCTTTTCTGTTGCTTGTAGAGAACCTTAGACAAGTCTTGTGTCCACTCAACTTCTCTACCCTTCAGACTATAGCTAAAGAAAAGGAGGAAATAATACTAACATATTTCATAGGGGACTGGCAAGTCAAAAGAGTGAAAATAAATGCAAAACTTGAGTATGGACATGTGAGAAAGAAACAAACGGTAGTGTCAAATGTTAGGAAACTTATTTGCCTATTATTACCTATCAGAGGGAATAAGACACAAAACTGTTACCTTTGGGGTAAAAGTACGTTATCAGTTTGGGGCTGAGATTCAGGTGTTTATGCATCATACAACTTTCATAAAAGTCATTTTATCTCATTTGTAATAAAAAACGTAGCATAAAAATCTCAAAAAGGATGTTTAGTAAGCATGAGATAAGCACAGGAGACTAGAAAGATTACAATGCACTTCACAAGCATAGGGCAGAAGAGTAAAACTAACAAAACAAACTCAACATCCAAAATGTTAGTACATAACTGCAAATCAAATATTAAATTTAAGTTCGGCTGAAGAGTATGCGTCATTCTCTTGAGTATACTTGAAGGTAAATCTCTTAAAATAGTATACTGTATATGAGGCCGGGCATGGTGGCTCATGCCTGTAATCCCAGCACTTTGGGAGGTCGAGGAAGGCAGATCATGAGGCCAGGAGTTCAAGACCAGCCTGGCCAACATGGTGAAACCTCATCTCTACTAAAAATACAAAAATTAGCTGGGTGTAGTGGCGTGCACCTGTAATCCCAGCTACTCAGGAGGCTAAGGCAGGAGAACTACTTGAACTTGGGAGGTGGAGATTGGAGTGAGCAGAGATCACACCACTGCACCAGCCTGGGCAACAGAGCCAGACTCCATGGGGTGGGGTTGTGGCGGGGGGGGAAACGAGACACGAAAACAAACAAACAAAAAACAGTATACTGTAGATGAAAAGCAAGAGTCCGTTTACTTCAGGCTTCTTAGTACGTACTTAAGAGTGATCTAGAAGAATGATAAAGTGAACTCCCAATTCAGCAAAGAGGACATACATTTAATGCTGTGCCCTGCATCTTTATTCCACACCATTTCCACGAACTATACAACTCTGCAAACAGCCTTTCTCCACACGAAGAAAAAGAGGTGAGCAGACCATGTTCATCATTCCTGTTTGACAAAACATATGGAAACAATAATTCTACAGACATATGTACATCATAATAGGAAGCAATCCTATTTTAATGTCATTTTAAAAGGGGTTTTAAAGAACTCAAGCTACTAAAATTACTCATCTGAAGCTTGCAAATAAGAATGCCGCGTCCCTAATTTATTTAGCAGATTCATATAGCTGGGCTAGAACTTTAGGCATTATATAAGGCAGAGGTGAATTCTCATTCACAAGAAATAGGATTTGTACAAGTTAATCTACCCCATACGAGAGGATAATATGCTTAATTCAATCATATTTGGCTAATTTCTTTTTTCTTCACATGGTTAGTTTTGGTTTATTTTGTTTGCTGGTAGAAGAGAACAAACATTAAAACTGGCTCGAAAGTTCTAATTTTATACATTGTCTTGAAAGTACAGCACAAAACATTTAATTTCTTTAAAAAAATTTTTCCCAGCCAAAACAATGATTAGTCTTAACTGCTTTCGTTAAAACTCAGGTATGCAGAAATGGGAAAAGAGGAGGTTCTTTCAGGAAAACCATTGAAAAAAATAAGATTTCATCTGGCCTTCCCATCATCACTTGAAGAATTGTTTGGTAGTTACATCATCAGGAAATAAAACACTATCCTCTGAGGACCCCTACTCATTACAAAGAGGAAAGAGAAGGTTTGAAGTCTAAATCACCTCCAGAGATGTCTCCACAAAACCCCAGACTTCTTTCCCTGTCCCGCCTACCCCCAGCAACCAAAAAGAAAAAAAAAAGTATGATGAATTTACAAAAGTTTATATAAGAGTAACAGGATGTGTACTGAAGTTTCTGAAGCAGTAACAGCTTTAGGGACCCAGAGGGAGAAAAGTTACAAGCGGATCGACCCTGCCTCCCAGAGACTTGGTTAGCCCGACAGGAGGGCGCCGGCATCGCCGGCCCACTGCCCATTCCCTCCGCTGGGAGCCGGGAACCCACGGTCGGTTCACACGGCCGGAACCCCCGCAGGAGCCGGAGCGCGTTGTTGCGCCGCCGCCACCGAGGGTCTCGCGGTCACCGGCGCCCCCGCCGACCGCGCCGCACACGCGGAGCGCCTTATAAGGCAGAGCAGTGACGTAACGCCCATAGGCCGGGCGCGCTCGGCGCCCCGCTCGCATTGTTCGGGCGACTCCCGGAGCGCGCAGAGCCCGCTCGCAGCGCGGCGCGACAGCGGCCCCGGCCCGGCCCCCGCCCGGCCCGGTGCAGGCAGCTCAGGTAAGCCCGGGAGAGCCGCTCCGCTCCACCAAGGGGCACTGCTGTCAGAGGGCCAGGTAGCAAGTCTGTGGGAGGCTGTGGAAGCTGTCTCAGCATCACAAACTGCGGACAGGTTTCGCAAAGCGCATCCAGTGAATTCTAGGTTCAGAACCGTTTCCCACTCACACAAAACTTGAAAGTAAAAGTTTTCTCCTGCGGAGAAAACGGATTCGAGATTTAATTTTAAATGTTGAGAGGTGGGAGCTGACTGTATTACATACTCTTTCCAAGTGAGCTACACACTGAATCCTGCCTGTACTGAGAAATCTTTGGGGAAAGGGTGGGGAGACTATAATGTGCCGCAGCAACCCCAACGCTTGATCCTCTCTCCCCTCGGGACGCAGCCAGCAGAGTGCGAAAATTTGTTAGTGCCGGCTTTCCCCCTCTTTTTGTAAATGTTAATATAAACGACTAGAAAAACAATGTTAGGAATACATCTTAGAATTAAGATGAATCTAAGTTAAAAAGTAAAATCTTCTTAAGCTTCAAAAAAATCGTATAAAAGCGATTTTGTCTTAAAAGCATATGTCAATTTGTACAAGGAAGTAACTATCATAGTTTTGAGTTCCAACTTTCTGCTACAACTCCAGACATTGGATAAATGACAACCCTCACTTAAAGCTATCACTTCTAGAGTAATATTTTGGATAGTAGTATATTGTGTAAAAAATGCCAATTTAAAAGGTAAAACTTACAGAATAACTTTATTAGTCAGTGGCATTTTGAACCATAATGAGTTACATCTAAATCCTGAAGAGGCTATTGCTACCAATGAACTCTTAGAGTATGATAACTGAACATTTGGCAGAAAAATCTACATAATATTTTACTTCATTTTTTCCAAATAAAAATCAACGGAATTAAAAATAAACGGTTATGTCAAATTTAGACCACTGGAATAGGAGATGAAAAATTGATTTATCATTCAAACCTTATCTGGTCTAAACATATATTGTAATGTAAAACTTTAAAAACTGTGTCACAGTATTGTTTCCCTTTTAAAAGTCTCTATGTTTGATAACTATACACAATTCAAACTCAGAATTCATAGGCTGCCATTTATTTTTATGCTGAGATTTAAAAATACTTACTGTTGTTGGCACTAAAATGACCATATAAGACAACTGTCTGGATATACAGTAAAAGTTTAACAGAGGAGCAGAGCGCTGTAACCACTGAGGTGTATGTGTGTGTTACAAATTCACGTTTTTATATTTAATTGTCAGTGAGAAGAAAGTGTCAGATCACAGATTTATCATTGAAGCACAGCATTTTAAAAAATATACTCAAAATGTGGGTTATATCTGTATATTTCTAATAATTTCTATAGTAGGGTTTTTAAAAGTATATGACATTGGTGCCTATCATTTTTGCCTCAGGAATTTTTCTGTTTTTGCTAATTTTGCTGGGAGCAATGCAAGACTTTGGTTTTCATATTTTAAAAGAAAAATATATGTTGTTTGGCCTGAAGATAGGCTATATAAACTGCAGGTTAGTACCAAGAAGTAGGATTTTCCCAAAACTATTATTTCAAACCTAGGGAAGCCTACCATAATGAGGAGAGCGGGGCCAACACCCATGTCACTGTGGAGAAGTACAGAATATGCAATAGAAGAGTTGTTTATTTGCTATAAGCAGTAATTGGAAACTGAAAAATTCTTGCCTTGGGAAAAAGCTATTCTGCTCTTCTGAATCTAATAGAGGAGGAGGCAAAGAGAAACCATCAATTACTGTTTCAGCTATACCCACAGTACCATCTGTACCATAAACTGTAACTCAAGTGTTGAAAATCATAACTTTCACCAAAACTCAAACAGCTGTGTTTTTCAGTGTCTGCCTTTTACTTTTTTAAAGCAGGCAAGAAGCATCAATTTTTTTTAATTTAAAAATGACACGCTTTAATATTCTACACTTTTTCTCATTTATTAACTTTAAAGCATGTTTCAAAGAACAATCACATATTAAGACCTCTTTTAAAACTGAAAGTTAAATAAGATTTGTCATGGATACATTATCTCCTAGTGGGCTCTTTGGGTGAGCATTTCTTAGTCCCTGGGACAATCTGTATGATGGAAAATGTTTTGATAGAATGAATATGAATTTTTACACTTCCAAATAAAGCACATAATAATTTTGTGCTTAGTGAATTCATTTGCCCTTTTGTGGTGATTAACCTTAACTGTTAAGTCCTGGTATTTCTGTGCTATTTTCATAATGCTGTGATGGAGTCTATAGTAACAGCCAGCATGAAAACACAAATCAAGCCTTTACTTAATTTTCCAGTTCTCTTGGAGTTCCCACTGATTTGCCTTCTCAAAAGGCTGTGAATTTTGTTTTAGGGTTCTGTACTGCACCTTCCTCTCCAAAAACGTACCTTTGGTAATAAATGCATTTTTAGATTAAAGAAAAAAAGTAAAAAGGCAGGAGGAAGAATAAAATTCCAAAAATTCTTCTTAGGTCATGTTCTGTCCATGTCTAGGGCTTCAGGGCAAAGTGAACATTTTACAAGGTGAATAGAAAAAAAAAAAAAAGACAGCCCCTCCTCTTTAAAGGAAAAAGGAAGGGGGACAGGAAGAGAACTGTTTATAAAAGACTGGATATTGTGGATGTAAAGCAATATTGGTCTTAACCTGCTTCAGGAACTGAAATGGCCCCATCTGTTGTTCACAGAGCCAATCATCTTTGAAAAATCTAATACACCCTACCTTATCTGTTGGACATATTAATTTTAAAAAATGTCTAGGGTCCATTTAATTTGTATTTGAATTCAGCTTCAATTTAAACTAATTGCTCAGTTTCTGTAAATTATATTTAAACAGGATTTAAAGATGAAGGGACACTGCATAGCCAGCCAGCATCACAAACCTTCAAAGCAATATTTCTGTGTTTGCTGCTGTCATCACCACAGCATTTCCTAGCCACCAACCCAGTCACTTAGGCTTAATGTGTGCTGCAATGACTTTTAGAACCTCTGGCTGGTCATTTTCTAATTAAAGGAAGGTGGGACATTCATGTTTTGAATCATTTTGTTAGGTACACTAATTCCTAGCAGATTATGACTAACACTTATAAGTCTTGGCACATCACTCTTTAGGAAAAAAAAAAGGGTTGAGATTCTCCTTGACCTTCATCTGCACTAACTTCGTCTCCGACTGGGAAAGCTGGGCAAACAAAAGATAGGAAGGCTCGCCAAGGAAAGTCCCTTGTTTCTTTCTCAGATATGAGAGAGACACTCCCTCTTCATGCCTGTTCTCTGAGATGGTTTAGCAGATTAAGATAGGACAGCAGCAGTTTTAATTCTGAGCCCAAGAATGAGAACACATTAGCAGTGTTCTTTCTCCACTCTGACCATCCTCACATTTCTATGCTCTACTGGCTCCAAAATATGATTAATTGTTAAGTACAGAATTTTTTTTTAAACAAGCTTGGGGAATGATGTGTTTGTGGGGGCAGGTGGAGAGGGAAGCAGTAGAGAGGTATGTAGAGAAGTAGAGAGGTAAGTGTATCATTGGGACAGATAGGATGCAGACATACTTCAACTCCTTGTGTCTGTTTATGGTAACTACTTATTCGAGCCTAAAGGAGTTATTATCAGCAAAAGAGAGCATATATTACATCAGAACAGCAAACATTCAACTATGAATTTGAGAAGTACCTTGAGTCACACACACACCTACACCCCACACTCACACATACACAGAGTCCTGGCACAGAATATCCACAGAATTTTACAGCTGGAAGGGGCCATGGAGGTCATCTGATCCAGATGCCTCACTTTACCAAAGAAACTGATGTCCACAGTGTGACTTGTCCCAGAGACACAGGTATGCAGAGGGAGAGCCAGGGCCCCCTGCATTCTTGGGCTACAGATCACCAGTAGTTTTTCCTCAATTAGTGCTAGAAAGAGAGGAGAACAGAAGCCCCAGGAGAAGCCTCAATACTGTACATGGTAATTTAGATATAAAATCCATTAAAAAAAAGGAAGTAGAAAGGTTCAAAGTTTTTAAGCATAAGCAATAAGAAAGCAAAGGATAAGGAAGTATTGTGAAAATCAATACAATTTAATCAGGCTACAACAACAGAGGGAGGTGATAAAGGGAGGAAAGAGAAAACAAATAATAAGTATATTTAAAGGTCTTCCACGTGGCAAATTCCACTCTTTACTTGGAAGGTGAGAGATGCCCTGGAAGGACTATGTACTCTGTGGTCAAAGACATTTATGTTCGAACCACTAACTTGACAAATGACCTTTTATCGGTATCTTCCAGCTAAGTATTTTGCACATCTCAAGATGTCCCCAGCTAGCAGGATCCCTTTCAAAATTCAAAGTGACTCAATGCCTTCAAAACAACCTCCCCCCAACTACAGAAGTCACCTGTGAAGGCTATAAGCTCCTGGTGTTATTTATTGTGCTTTATTTTCCTTCAAACTGTATACTGTGATGTGACATTAAATTACACATTAATGATTTGCTTGCTTATTATCTCTCTCTTGGCCTATAAACTCCTTCAGGGTCATTTTGCAACCAGTTTTATCCCCAGTTCCTAGGGAAGTACCTAGCTACAATTAGTAGGTGTGTTGCCGGGACAAAAAAGGTGTTGGATAAATGTACAAACAAACTGCAACCTAGAAGCTTATTTGATATGAAAAAAAGTGTTTCTGCAAACAGTGGGCTATGGAGGGCCCCTTCATCTAGATTTTGTTTAAGAGCCAAAAACAAATCTCAGCCACTACTTAAAGCAACCATATGGAAGTGACTTACAAACACAAAAACCAGAAACCAAGTTAGGCTCAGGTTAAGTCAAGGCAGTGAAATCTGCTTTGTACTGCAGAGTGTATGTTATATAGGCAGACTAAGTCGGAGGCTTTTCTGCCCACCTCCATCTACATCAGTTTAACTCCCTCCCAGTAAGATGACACTGATAGTGGTGAAAGAGTACCAGGTAAGTCACCCTGGTGCATGGAATGGCCTCCAAGCAATATATGGAAGAACACAGTGCAGTGGTTTTGTCCCTAATGAAGGGTGGATTCCTCTGAATTTCTCTAATTTCTGTGCCTCCAGTGAAGGCCTGGAAGATGCACTTCTGGGCCACAAACAGCTTATCTTTGCCATGCAGCAGACTGCCTTTTCCTAAGCATATACCTAATTCCAAAGTTTCTGTGGGTAACTCAGTGTATCTCCCAGATTTTACAGAAGAGTGATTTTTCTTTAATTTCAAAGTTAGATTACTCCAGTGTCAACCTGTGAAGCTAGCCTAGGGCTTTTAATTCTCCTCAGCAGTAGCAAACATTTACTGAGCTAAGCACAAGGCCTGACAACAGGCCCAGCAACCAAGTTCACAACACACCATACCATGTCACGAACCCAGCTATAGCTACTGGCATGGACTGCTACCACATTAATGACGAGGTCTGAGATCACTAGCAGCTCTTGGACAACAGCTTCAATTATTCTCCTGTCCCTGCTCTTTTTAATGGACTGGTAATGCAATGCAGGTAGGAGAGACCAGCTACACATAAAAACTAAGTAAAGATAAAGAATGTGGGAAAGTGCCTTTAAAAACTACAACAGAATATAGTCAATGGCCAATCTTGCTGAATAATGACACTGAATTGACATGGAAAAATGTTGGTGTCTCAATGGTGTGACTAACAGTAAGAATACTTTTAGTCAACAAATCAGAGTTCTACTCTTCTTAGCTCTGCCATCCATTTACTGGGTGAGCCTCCAATTCCCTTGGTTTCTACAAACAACAAAAAAGGGAACAATGTCAACCATCCCAAGTATTTCTCAGTACTCGATTAAGATTGAATAGTGAACAATAACCCTCATGGGAACTCTGATCAAGTGGAGAAGAGGCAATATAAAAATACAAGGTACTGATTCTGTCACTACAGAGACAAATCAGCTGAAGAAAATGAGGGTAATCTGAGGAAAAGAGTGCACATGTAAATGCTGAAAAGAGGAACATGGCTGTAGCACTTGGGCCTGTGACAGCTCCAAATCACTGTATCTAGAGCACCCTCAAAGATGAGGTCAGTCCTCCAAGATGGGCCGCCCTGACAAAAGCAAATCTGCCAGATTTATTGCGTCTCATGGCCCACCAGTTTTGGAACAAAAGTTTAAAGGTGAAATGAGTTTTTCTCTTTTTTTAAAACAGTTCATTTTTATGTGAATCAAAACAAAAACAAATCTCTGAGCAGAGATCATAAGTGGAATGTAAAACATCACATTTGAGCTGGCAAGACTTAAGTGTCTGCCTGTTAAATTTGAAAAAAAGGAAGGAGTTGCTTGGTCTATGAGCCCAGGGAGAACATAAGAAAGTTGCTAGTTTCTTGCTGAAGACAAACACCCACACGGTGAGATATTGTGGAAGTCCCTTAGTCTTAACTTGTTAGTCTGTAATTGGGAAAGGCAGAAGAGGTGAATCACTCTGTGGAATTTTGTGAAAATGAATCCACTGCTGCTAAAAGGAAGATTATCTGCTTTTCAAACACTCGTATTATTAAAAGAAATATATTCTGGTGGAAGTTGCATACTGTTCTTGAGGCTTTCAAATAAAAGAGTAACTTTGTCAAGTGATTTGGGGTTCCACTAATCTCTCCCCAAATTCTGCCCCATAAGATTCTTCTTACAGTTTCATAAAATTCACTAGGCTGAACAAAGATGCAAAGAATCACAGGCAAAGTTATGATTCTCTGGCCAATTTCACCCATCTGGACTTTAGTTAAATTTGTCTCTAAGTGAATTCTTCTCTTCACCAAATGGTTCGCCTTCCAGGAGTGACAAGAACAAGAGAACAAAACTCTACTTGTCCTTATTCCATTCTAATAAGTAATTCTGAGAACTTTAGGTACCACTCAGCCTAAGGGATAGTTATGCTCCCCTAGGAAGTGGTTCTTTTTACCTCTCAATCATTTGGTCAAGTATTTACAGAGTTCAAACCCATATGAGGGATACAGAAGTATCATTCCTTTAAGGAGCTTACAGTTGGCTTAACAGCAAAAATAATATGCTAATGCAAATTAGAAAGTAGTATAAAATAATATAGAATATTTAGGTAATAAAGCTGTAAGGGTTGTGGGGACTTACCAAAGGAAAATAAGCCAGGGTTAGACAAATTAAGAAACATGCATGGAAAAGATGGGAACTGAAATGTAAATGGGGATGACTGAATGAAGCATTCCAAAAAAGATGTTAGACTTATTTTTTAGAAGTTTACTATGAAAGGAGAACCTGAGGTTAAAAGAGAAATAAGGCTTGCGCCAGGATCAGAACACTCAAACTCTTAAGTTTAACAGCCCATTATTTGGTCTTCAGAACAACCTGGACTTCTGCAGAGAGGAAGAACATCAATTCTTAACCTGAAGCTTAAATATCATGAGATAGTTGGCACAGTGGCAGACCCATAGCAGATACTGTTACTCTCCTAGTTATGCCAGTCCACTGTAGGGATGACGCTCTTTCATCACCTGGTGCTGCCAGGCTGACATATAGGGGCTGTCTCAGGCCAAAAAGGAGGTGCTTTATAGGATGCAGTCAAGAAGAATTTCTGTTCTCAGACACCCAGCTACCAAGTGGAGTAAAAGATTAAGCTTGTTGAAGATCTGTCTCTAGAGTGCTAACCTCAGCCACTCTGTAAAGAGAGGTTACCCTGCACCTTGATTCCCCTGGTATGAGGCAGTCCCTCCTGTGAGAAACAGACAAGAGCTTTCCTAAAAATGTCTCAGTCATCTGAAGTAAGAAACAACTTCCTGAGCAGGTAAAGGACCAGAGAGAGCCAGTGACTGCAAAATACTTAAAAGCTAGTTTGGAATCTCCCTGTTTTACTATGCCTCAAGGCACCCACAAAAACCAAATCTGTAAGACAAATCCTACAACTTGGGCTTA
Source organism: Cacajao melanocephalus (assembly GCA_963573385.1). NCBI lineage: Eukaryota > Metazoa > Chordata > Mammalia > Primates > Pitheciidae > Cacajao > Cacajao melanocephalus. The sequence continues at coordinate 27,065 of CAUYLG010073654.1, read as the reverse complement.
ATGGCTTATATTAGATCCTAGCCACAAACAATAAAGAGTCCCTTTTGAAATTAACAGTCAAAATACTTTTTGCCTAGATGTTCATTTTTCAGTTTAATTGTATTTTCAATTTAGTATAACATTTTAAGTACTTCTTTGCTTTCACAGCATACTTAGAACTTGTGAACTACAACAGATGCAAATAAATCTGAATCCCATGGAATTCCAATTACGGTTTTCCATTCTTTTGAACCATTGAGACCTGATCAGCCATAAAATCTCTTGACATGTGAATTTGTATACAGTGTTATATAGGAAAGAAGGGAGGAAAGGAGTCTAAAGGTTGTTGGGAGTTTTTATTTTGTGGAAATGAGATTTGAAGATTGCCAAAGGCTTTGTAGACCTTAGAGACAAAATTGCACTGCTCTCCCTGTGTTGCAGCTAAGGTGACAAGCAGATGAGGCAAGGTCAGATAGTTAAGTCACTAGCAGATTTTGGTCCAAGATTTCCTGTCCATCAGATACGTGGCTTTTCAATTGTTTAATACCTGGGGTGCTAGTTTTTAGCTATGAGTGAGTAAACTTTGATGAACAGCGAAGCCAGAGGTTTTTTCAAAAACTCTTTTTTCAGCTACTAAAACCTGAGATAGTTTGCCCTCTCTTAAAATTCAAATCACAAGGTAAGATGAGGTGACGGCAAAAATGGATGGTATTCAAATAGCACATATATGAGGTACACTATAGCCATTTCTTTAACTGCCACAAACAGAACATTTCTCACACAGATATACTGAATGGGTGAAACTCCTGCTCAGGGACAGTATAAATAGCAGGCTCAGCACCAAGAGAAATGGGGTATAAAGTCATTGCTCTCACCTCTAGCAGATACGCTGTTGACCACTGTCATATTTTGATAGAACTACCCATTGCTATGGAAGCTTAATATCCTCTAGAACATGGTCATCTTAAAAGAACCCAACTTAGAGGAGAGGAAGTACGATCAGACTCTGTTTATGCATTCTGCCTTCTAAGTATTCAGAAGTTGCTGAAAAGGAAAACATAACCCAAATGCTCTGGACTTACAGTCAAGGGAAAATTAAACAAGGCTCAGATAACCAAACGAATTTTAATTCGTATAAAGCATGCAAGAGGACAAGCAAAACGCAGACCACAAGAAAAATGGTCATCTGTGTTCCAGCAGATTACAGAATAAAATTTTTCCACTTGTCTGTAATCAGACATTACATACGTCCCAAACTCTAGGTCTCCAAAAATCATGGAACAGATAAACCAATCATCCTCAGGAACTAGGAAGAGTGGGTAAAGGTAGAAGTACGATGCTCATTGTGGCTCATGATCTGTTTGCTCAGCAGGAAGCCAAGCCACATATTAACCCCCATCCTTTAACTGCCTGAACCTCTAAGTACTCTGAAATGTATTAAATTTCCCTATTTTCCTTGTTCCTTGTTTACTGATTTATGACAGCTAAAATGGAGGAACAAAAAAGTCCTCTGAGGATCAAAATGTTTCATTTGATACTCTTTAGGCTGCTATCTATCCTGTTTCTATGGCAAACTGTGTGACTTCAGTAGTCACAGTAAAACATAAGTGTCTGTTGTTGTGGTTTCTAAGTTTGAATTTCCCACTAACAAGTTAGGAAACGTCTGGTTTCCCAAGCATACCACTTTAGCCACTGCCTCTGTGTAGGCAGCCAGACTACAAGGAGGTGAAAACCAGTCAATTTACCCATTCTGGCACATGACTGGTCCCTGCTTTGGCTTTTTATTAAATATGGTGAACTGAACAACAATTAAGGTAAGAAAGCCAAATAAAAAAGGAAAGCCTTTAAAAAAAAAAAAAAAAGCAACCAGAGGCTTAAAAAAAGCTTTATTTTAACTTTTTGCTCAGAATAAGTTCTGGAAAAGGATACCTGCTTTGTAATCTTCTTTTTAAAAAGGAGAGAATAAAGGAAAGAAAAGCAGCCCACTGAAGAGTAAGGGTTAAGAGAAAGAATCATACTAAATCCTCCAAAATACCCATGTGCAATATCTGAATGAAAACAACCTGTGACCTGGGAAGAGAAAAAAGGGACTATGGAGGTTAAAAACAAAATTTAACAGCTACATCAGAATGATTTTCCAATGAACCATTTCTGGCTTCTTTACTCTGCTAAAATACAAAAGGACCATTGAAATATAAATGGATTGTGAGCAATAAAAAAATACATATAAATACTCTTAATAAGATAAAATACATACACACATATTTCTAAGGATATATATAGTATCATTCCCTTGAAGTCTGTCTGAGAAATGGCTGCCTGTTAAAAATATTTTCCAAGAACTTTAGGATCCTTGAAATGGTCTATGGAAATGGTATTTATGACAAACCCACCTCCTCTGGGGAACATGAGATGTTATCACCGGCCAAGTCACAAGTTTTTGAACAATGCAAAAATAATTGTGAATTTATGCCAAATGATGAAACTTGCTATATTATTATGATTAACAGAATATCTGCTAATGTCTCAAGATCAAGGGTCAAAGTAGCCATGAACCTATAGGAAATACTGTGACACAACACTGGATTGCTAGTGGTGGTGATCTGGGATCTTTGACAGGCAGAATATTACAACACACAAATTCCCTGGAGAGGATGGCTCATGAGATATATGAGATCGAAAGTGTGGATGTATGTAATAGGGTAAGAAACAGAATTTCGAGTAAAAACTACACTGGCATTCTGGCTTTGCCAATTACTAGCAGGACCTGTGGCAAATTAGCTTTTTGAGCCTTAGTTCTTATTTGTAAAATAAGAAGACAGTAATACCTGCCTCCTATGACTGTTTCCAGGACTAACATGGTACATGGCATATAAAAATTGTTCAACCAGCTGTTACTCCTAGGCTATAGAGAGGAGGGCCTACTATATGTCTGTTGCTTAGTTAATACCCTTACTTTCAAATATGGCATCTATTTCAAAAATAGAACAGGTATTTGTTCAAATACTTATTGAAAACCAATTAAATACCAGGTACTGTTCCCTACCAGAAATATAGTACTGAATAAAAGAGACCAATGATTAACTAATCATTGAATAAGATGTGTGTGTGCACACATACACACACATACCCCTAACCTCTATGAAGTTTACATTTTAGTAGGAGAGACAGGAAGTAATCAATAAATACATAAAATATAGTACGCCAGATGGTACTAATGAGGTGAGGGGGAGTCCAGTGACTCCTGGGGAGACAGCCAGCACAAAAGCACACCAGGCTGTGTTCTGTTTGAGGCATAGCAAGGAAGCTGCTGAGTAGGCAGAAGAGCAGACTGAGTAAAGAGGAGAACAGTAGAAGGGGTCAGGGAGCCAAGTGGGTGGGGCAGAAAGCACAGGAATTAACAAATGGAGACCAAAAACATGGTATGGGATAAGGAAACTCTTCTGAGTTTTTTGTCTAGTTCTCTAGCACGTAGCCTGGTGGTTAGGTAGAAAGAAAATGGACTTTGCAGCCAGTGAATTTTTATTCTGGTCTGTTACCTGTACTGTTTGGAAAATTATTTAACCTCTCTAAATTTTAGTTTTTGGTTTCTCCTCCATCTGCAAAATGGGAATAATAATACTTACCTCATTAAAGTTGTTTTAAGTATTAAGTGAGATCTAGTGAGACAAAGTAGATCTTCAATATGCTTGTTTCCTTCTCTCTATAAGCCAAGGCTCACATTGGGAATTGGAGTCTACACTCTAGTTCCAGTTCCAGGGCCACCATAATGATGGCCTTGCATGGTATTTAATCTGCCTGGGGCTCAGTTTTTCAACTAAGAAAATAAATACAGGTGCTATACACAGACATTATAAAGATAGATATACAACACTCAAGGTGTTATAAGTAAATAATCTTACAATTACAATCCATCTTAATGATAAAAATTTCAAAACAGCAAAAGTATATGTGTCCCATACATCTGACATATTAATTCCACTAAAAAATAGATCCTACAGTTTTTCCTTTACCATGAAGTTGTAAAGATGTATTTAGCAATCATGTTTATTTTTATTCCCTTTTCCTGCGCCACTTAAGAACACTGATCTAATGGAAAGATCTCCAAGAAATGTTTGGATGCAGAAAACAAGATGCTGAGGAAGTGTTTGTAGTAAGCTACTTTTGTGTAAAAAGGGGAGAGCGTAAGAATCTTTATTTATATTTGCTTAATTACTCATAAAGAAACTCTACAAGTACATATGAGAAACTAGTATCAGTGGTTAGAGTTGGGGAGATGAAGGATGTGGTAAGAGGAAGACTGTTCCTAGTATACCTTTTAATACACACATTTCGAAATATGTATCAAATATTTAGGAATACGAATTTAAAAATCCACAATTAAAATTTAAAGAGTTAAAAGTACACAAAATAAACAGCAAAATTAATTATCTAACAACATGAAAACCCCAAATGACCTATTTCTCAGATAACTAGGGTATCTTTCAACCTGTTGCTTTGTATTTTCTTCTCAAGAGCTAAAAAAAAAAAAAACACTGTAAAATATTCTTAATAGTCTTCTTGACATTTTTGACTGTGGAAACCAAGCCGAGGAATAGTATATCAGTGTACTAATCCAGTCAACCCATCCTGCCTTTAAGTCCCCAAATACGGGAAATCCCAACCCCAGGGCCGCAGACCAGTGCCAGTTCTAGACCTGTTCTCACACAACTGGAGGTAAGCAGTGGGGTGAGGCAGCATTACCACCTGAACTCCGCCTCCTGTCAGATCAGCAGCAGCATGAGATTCTCATAGGAGTGTGAACGGTGCGTGGGAGGGATCTACCTTGCGTGCTCCTTATGAGAATCTAATGCCTGATGATCTGAGGTGGGACAGTTTCATCTCAAAACCATCCACCACCACCCTCACCCCAGTCCATGGAAAAACTGTCTTTGACAAAACTGGAACCTGGTGCCAAAAAGGTTTGGGACCGCTGCCCAAGTAGACCAAGTCTATGAGTACCTACACCCAGCCGACAAAGTAAATATTCACATCCAAAAAAATGAAGAGCAAGGTTAAGATGAGCAGAGCATCAGTGAGGCTTTGGGAAGGTTAGCTATTAGCATCCATTTTGATATGCTGGCATTTCATTGGATATTGCACATTCACAGCATTATTCTCTTCCAGGAAGGGAGAAGAGCTGTGGAGTAGATCTGTGAACAAAAGAGAAATGGAAGAATGGCTGATCTCAAATACATTTGAGTAGCAGATAATTAAGAAGAGTTATACATGCCAGAGATAACTAATACAAGGAATCTAACAGTCTACCCAAAAATTATACCCTAAAATAGTGACTTCTCAACCAGATTCCACTTCTCTGCCATGTCTAGAGACATTCAGTAGTTGTTGCAACTGAGTTGGAGGTACTGTGTCACACCTGGCATTTAGTAGGTAGAGACCAGGGATGCTGCTAAACATCCTACAGTGCACAGGACAGCTCCCACAACAAAGAATTAACCAAAATGGCAACAATGCTAAGGCTGAGAAATTCTGACCTAAAATGACAATCATGATGACTAATCACGTGCATAGCTGAAAAGATCCATGAAAAGCCTTAAAATAGATTGCAAGAAACATTATGTAGTCCAATCTTTCATTCCATTGTGCTTTGTGCTATTCTTCCCCAGATGACGCCTGCTTTAGGACAGGCCATTGTGACCTATGTGCTCATATGTGTTGTCTCACTATCCTACTTCTTTTCCAATATGGCAAGCAAGTTGCACTGTTATTTTTAATTATTTTATTTTTTAAAATGAAAATTAAAACTATATTTTGGGCCTACAACATGATGTTTTTATATATCCAGACATTGTGGAATGGCTAAATCTAGCTAATTAACGTATTTGTTACCTTACGTATTTATCATTTTTTTGTGGTGAGAACATCTAAAACCTACTCTTTTAGTACTCACCATCCTACTTCTAATGAGAACTGACATGTATTGTGCCAGGCAGTACGATAAGGACTTTTTGGATGGATTGTTTTTTATTAATCCTCAGAACAACCCTATTGTGAGGGAGGCTCTAATATTATCCCCATTCTACAGGTGAAGAAAATGAGACTCGTAGGGGGGCTAAATTGCTTGCTCACGTCACACTAGACAGAAGTTGGAAAGCCAGGATTCAAATGTAAAACCTGACCTCTGGAGTCTGAATTTCTCGCTGTGCACTGCCCTGCTTCCCAGTTTTCCACTCTCTCATTCCCACTGGTGCTTCAGTGCTGGAGAGTGTATGTGTTGTCAGTCATTCCACCCGCCCCCTGCCACCTGCACTTTTTACTGCAATCTCTTGCTGGGGGTAATAGGGAACAGGCAGTAGGGAAGACATCAGACCTCTCTTAAAGAAGTCTACCTTAGGCCAAACAGACAAGACAGAGAAGAACGCAGATCACAGAGAGTTCAAAATCAACTGCAGAGAGTGGGAGGAAGGAATGGAGACAATGATAAACAATCAAAGTGTTAGGAACCTGAGGACAAGCCCAGGAGCACCATCACCATCTCACACGTAAAGGCAGCTGTGCATGCTATGAACCAGGAGGCACTTTCAGGCATCACATGCTAAGTGGCTTTTTGAGTACTTCTCCCTAGGGGGAGGGCAGCCAGGGAAAGGCATCATGGCTGCGGAAGGCCCAGGTAGGCTTTGAAGGATTAAGGGGACATCTACCTGAAACTTTTAGTCTAAGGACCTAAAGTCTTAATCTGTTGGAAGACAGTCAATTTTTGGGGAGAAGGCAGGGATGTAGTAGCAATCAAAATGGAAAGTATGGAAAAGAGGGAGACTTTGAGTTAAGGAATGATTTCCAAATAATTAAGTACTCCATTTCAGAGTGGTGGGGAGGGGGGAGGAAGGGGGAAGAAAACAAAAAGAAAAGTGAGAAAAATGAATAGGCTATTTAGCACAGCAGTGTATTCACAGTAATTAACTTTTTAAATGTTCCTTCTTGATAGCTGTAATATATTCAAAACAAGGCAAAAAAATCATCTGAGTAAATAACATAAAGAAAAATTCATTTAGGTAGGTATTTTTAATAAGAAAAATTAAAAGAGTGATATGAGAGGCAAAACATTCATGGTATTAAATGTACATCCATTGTCCAAAGGTTCTTACTAGAAAGCCCCCTAACAAGACAGTATTGCAGAAGTCAAAACACATTATTTAGGCGGGAATTATCCTGATAGATATTTCCATGTGCTGTACTTGTCACTCCCTTGCCAGTTCCAGTTTCTTCTTCCAGGCCTAGCCTGAGCACCTTTTCAAGTCCCCTTCTGGCCCTGTCATAAGGGCATGGACAGTGTCTTTTCTAGCCCACATTCATGGCACCTCCTTTGTTCTCAAGATGAAAATATTCTCCTTGTACCTGCCTAACTACCCAAGCTCTGTGCCTGTGGACTCTCAGACTGGCCTTTTTCTGGATGTGGAGCCTCACCTTTAGGCAGTTTTTCTTTTCAGGAGACCCCGTTTCTCAGTTACTTTGCTCCTTTTTCTGCTCTTAAAAGAGTGAGATTTGCCCCAATTCCAGTCCTTGTGCTCAATTTGAGGATTTCAGTAACTCTTCTTAGAATCCTGCTTCTCTGCTAATAGCTGCCAAGCTTCTTATAATTAATGGGTCATCTGACTATTTGCATCTTATTTCACTTCTGACCTCTCTGGGGAACCTAGTAAGATTAATTGTTCAGGTGATGAAGAGTCCTGGCTCACAGTGTCCCATTTTTACCATATATTCCTCTGACACCAAGCTAAAGCCTCCTCCATAACTTCATGCCCTAATTCTTATTTCACAATGAAGGAAAATAGTAATAACCCAATTGCTGGGTCTGGACCCATTTATGGCGTCTCTAAAGGATCTCAATAATGATGACAGGATCTTCAGTAACAAGGACATAAAGCAGACACAGATGTACACTCATATTCAACTAGCAGATGCCAAAAAAAAGTGTTACTGTGCTTCTAGATCCTGCTGACCAAGTCAAATGAATTGAACATTACATTATGGCTATGGTATGCTGTAGCTGTAATTTTTAGAAAACCTTTGACTTGTGAGAGAAATAAAAGGAAGCAGCATACACAGAATAAAAAAGACCGGTCATAGCTATTTTTATGAGTGCTCCTAAAATTTAGACTAAACAGTGAAAAGTCCCATTGAAAAAGCAGGGAGGACAGCAAGGAAACATAAATTATAGGCCTGATTACCAAATTCTATTTCAAATAAAGATGCTTTCCAATAAATTCCAAGTAATTACTCTGCAAACTGCTAGAACTCCATGGTTATTTGACCACGAACACAGCTGCTATCAACGCAACACAATTAAAATTATATATTAGACAGGAATTGCTAAAAGATAAAACGGGATACAATCATAACCAGGCTATCAAAGTCTAGCTGTGAGAGCAGATATAAAAATAAAAGGAGTGTGATGTATGCAGTTTTCTGCTTAGTAATCAACATATTAAATCAGGAAGACAATGTAATGCATTAAACTAGCTCTGGAATAATGAGAACAAATACAGGAATGTAAGTCCATCAAAATGAGTAGTTACATATTTAGGACTAGGATGACTGTTACACTGCTTCAAACTTCTTAAGGCCAAACAAGTTTTGGTATCATCACACTATCTGGTTGTTACTGGGAAAAAAAAACTAAATTATGATCATACCGATCTGTGCAAGAACACAGGCAGGTTTGGGAGAAAAATGGAGCTGACAAATAACAAGTATAGTGCCTTGCACATAGTAGCTCTCACTGTATTTGTTTCATCAAGGTCTGAAATGAATTAAATGTCACCTGAACTGCACAGCACTATGTATGGACCCATTCATAAAAACCAGGAAACTTAGTGGTTTCCATATCCTTATTTCAAATTGGGGTTTCAAACAAAACACAATGTCTTATGAAAACGATTTTGTCATTTAGTACTTTTCTAAGGGCCGGGAGAGAGAAACTTTGAAGGCAGAGAATTGTCCATCTATGTTTGATGGTGAGCAAATGACTGGCTTTATTAATGATGAAAACACTAAAGCAGTGACTAAGCCAGTGAATTTGGGGGCTTCATCAGGATGAAGCAAAAGGCTGACCAGCCCAAAGAAGCACAGGGGGACAGCCCAAACCAGACGCTTTTCCAGAGAAAGACAAATTTGCCACCTCTGTTTCAACTGTGTATCCTCTAGAGTAATGGTTCTTAAAGTGCGGCAGTAACACAGCCTTCTTTGCTCTCATTCTCTCAAAAGTGTACATGGGGTTTTCCAGAGGCTCCATGAAGTGTGATGATGTTATTTCTCTGAGCTAACGGAATGTGTGAAACAGATCTGAGGATACGGCTGTGTTCAATTAGGCCAGACATTAGTTGCAGAAATGTAAAACAATGCAACTCTTCTCACTAAATAGTTTTGTTTGTAAAAGTAATTTTTCATAAAAATGTTATTTAACAGATGATGGATTTATTATTTTTAACAAATGAGTATTTTTAAAGTCTTAGTTTGAATTTCTAATACAGTAAAGAGATAGATACAACTTATATACTCCAAAGCTCTTTAAGGTCCACAAAAATTTTGAGTGTAAAGAGGTCATGAGACTTAAAGGGTTGAGAACTGCTGCTCTGGATCCTTTACTGAATTGTGCTGGAGCTATCTCCTGATTCTTTCCTAATAGCCTATAAATTCTTTGAGAACAGGATCTTCTATCCCCTGTTCACCTCAGGATAGCCTTGGTACTAATTATAGTCTTTGTTGTTTGTAAATTAAATTGACAAAAGTCTTGCCATATTCATAACATCAAAAACATTAAATTCAAGACTTACATAGTAAACATAGCGAAAAATCTGTTTCCTTAAAGTGACAGATGAGAAGCTAAGCTGACTGAAGTTATTCTCTATTAACAGGTTGATTTCTGCAACTAATAGAAACAATACAGTACCATTAATGGCTTGTGGAATTGGCTTTATTGCTTGGTGATCACCCTAAGTTTATCTCTATGGACCAAGTGTCTGAAAAACTGGAAAAGAATCTGCGAAAACAGAACTATAATTGATGTTTTAGGGTGGTCAGATTATAGATTAATATTTCCTTTCCATTGTCATTGCTGTTGATATAATGTTGCTTATGTAATAAACAAACATATTTGTCTGGCAGATCTCTGGACTCTGAGGAAAACAATCACTCCTTTGTTAGCAGAGTTGAGATAGCCAAGGAGACTGATGGGCTAGGATGTGGACGTTTACCACCTAACCCTGTTCTCAAGAACAAGCAAGCACATACAGTTCTAATGCAGGGATCTGAAGAAAAGAGAGAAGAACCTGTTCCAACAGTCTTGACTCTGTCTAGAGGCTCCGTAGCTATGAAATAACGTTCTTGGAGAACACTGATGGGAAACACACTCATACCTCATTTTCTTAAATGCCTAAAACCATGTACATGGTAAACATTAGAGCATTCTCTTAAAAAATAAATAAGACTGCTTAGGACAGTGCTACAGTATTGTCATGAAAGAGAGTATTCGTTCATTCTTTCCTTTATTCAAGAAACATTCATGTGGCTCCCTCTACATGTAAGTGCTTTGTGGTGGACACTGTAGGACACACAAATGAATCAGACATTGATACTCATCCTGGTTTCAAGAAGTCTGTATTTTAGTAGCATTGAGTGTAACGTACAAAAATAAGATAAAATCAAAAATGGTAAGAATTATAATATAAATTATGGGTATGACGTTATGGCATTTAGACATACCATCTGTTTCATATGCGTATTGTATGATGCATTATTACGAATACTCAGCGTCTTATGTAGAGGAGATAAAATATAAGCACACATCTGTGCTGACACATGTGTCTGCAAATAAAAACTGAAAAGACCCTCTTGAGTATATCATTTGTAGTGAAGAACCAGAATTATGCTTAGTACCAAAGAATACTGAAGATGACAGATGTGATGTTTTTGAAAAAACAAGGAACTGGTATTGCACATAATAATAGTGATAAACCACAGTAAGTTATAACAATTCTGAGCTATAATAGAAACTCTAATGAAAAGCTGTAATAAGATACTGCTTTAAGACAGTTTGGATTTAATTACCTCACTTTTGTATCCATAAAACCAGCTTCCACAACCTGTTTTTATTGGAGAAGATTCAGTGAATGTTCCTATAATGCTGTGGTGTCAGCACTAGAACATGAATATGAGTACTCCAAGACAGTAGTCTTTAAACTGGGATACATGTACCCCTGAGGGTACGTAAAGACTTTCTATGGTTATAGGCAAGGAGAGATTTAAGGGATCAACATCTACATCCACTATTCATACATATACTCTTTGTGTTGAGTTCTCCTTTTTCAACAACACTTTCAAAACAAACTTCTTAGCAATCTCTTATCAAGTGCATCTTCATGGGTTGGAAACCCCTCTGGGGCATCAGACAAAGGGACAACTACAGAAAGCCTTAATCCTGAGTGTCCTGTGAGGACAGAGCAGAGCAGAGCAGCAAGAGCAGCAGCAGCAGCAGCAACAGGTTCAGAACCAAACACTGGATGGAGCAGTGCCTTGTTTCTTCACCTGGGGACAATGCAGGGCAAATCCTTGTGCCTTATCTTTTAGGAATGAGATGGGTACCAGTGGGATGTGTATTTACACATTTAGTTAAGTTGAAAAATGAAGTCAGACTTTTCCTGAAAGAACAACTGGTTTGGCTGTCTGATTTGTTAATGAGGACTATGGCAAATGTTAAAATATATCCCTTTGCAACTATTTAAACATTGAATAAAAAAATCTAGATGCCAGTTAAAAAATGTGAAAAGGAGTACTTAGTTTTTCAACATTCTTTTAGCAGATATAAGAACAAACATTTAAAAACCTCTGCTCTGAGAGATATACACCAAGAAGAATACAAACGCAAAGATAAGTAAGATATTTTCAGTTGATAGTTTCTCCATTCAGAGTGTTCTTGGTAAAAACCCTTCTATGTGGACCAGCCCTATGCAATGGTTTGTGTTCTCTGCAATGTGGGGAAATAGCACAGGCTTTGCTTCTTCCTGACCTTTCTGAGCCTCAATTTTCACAGCTATAAAATGGAGATAATCCCAAACCCTGAAAATTTATCATGAGATTAGAACCGACACATGTACAGACTCAGCTCAGTGCTTGGCAACACATCACTGGCACTAAGTAAAGTATGGCAGCTATTATATAGTCTCCTATATATTAGTCTTTGTGCTGTGTGAGAAAAACCACCAAATGGAACTAAAATCATTTAGTGCTCTTTTTGCATGAAAATGTAGCTACTGACCCACCAACTATGGTATGCATATTGAGTCATTTTATTTCCCAGAAATGTGGACAGATTTTAATTTAGTCATATTCTCCCACGTGATTTTTTTTTTTTTTGAAAAAAATGGGTGGTCATGTAGGTCAGGAATACAGGCTGTGGTACTGCAGATTGGGTATAAATCAATAACAAACAGTTGGCAGAGTTAATATTCAAATGGTATCTTATTTTCAGGAAACATCTGAAATGTAAATGGCAAAGCCTTGTTACCCACAGTCAGTCTGAGGGCCAGGAGATTTGGCATCATCTGGGAGTTTGTTATAATGCAAACTGTGAGGCCCACCCCAGACCTACTGAATTGGAATCTGCAGTTTAACAAGATTCCTATGTGATTCAAATGCACTTTAAACTGTGAGAAGCACTGGTAAAGAATGGCCACTAGCAGGGAAGATAAAATCACCCATGTAGTTTAGGTGGGAGCTCTCTGTTGTACCTGTTTAATTAAAGCTGAGTAAGGCAAAACAATAGAGTCTAACTTCTACTGACAGACATACACACATGCCACAAACATACACATACATACATATGCATAGATCAGTAGTTCTCAATTGGAAGTGACTGCCCCCCAGGAAACATTTGGCAATGTCGGGAAACATTTTTAATTCACAACAAAGGGATGCTGCTAAACATCTTAGAGTGCACAAGATTACCTCCATGATGAAAAAATTATCTGGCTCCAAATGTCAATAATGCTGAAGATGGAGAAACGCTGGCATACACTATCCCTGCATAAAGGCACATAAACTGGAACTCTTAATGGAAAAAGGAGTCATAATTTGACAATGCAGCTGTTAGGGAATGAATTTTAGATCTGCAGACCTCTGCACCTCAAGGTCTATGCTACTTTTAAAGATTATAAAAACCTTGGTTAAAATCTAGCAAAGAGTTCATGATAACCTGTATTAGCATATGAAGCCAGTATCAATGCTAAATCCTGTTAATATGTAAAGAAAAATAATGGAGTAACGGTGACAGAAAATTAAGTTACTGTGTTATCTAAAGTCCATTCCTACTCAAAGTAGGAAGCAGGCTTAGGAGGCTCAATTCCACACCCTCCTTTCCTTATGCTTTCTTCAAGACCAAAAACTAGCCTCAAACTTCAACCTTCAAATGCTTCTGGATATAAGGCAAGAAATAATGATTTAGGGTTGCCCATTCATCACTATCAAAAGTGCTAAGTCCTCCAAATTCAGTAGCATAACCAGCAATTTCTCTCACACACATGTACACAACCACACAAAGTGTAACAGTATTACATGCATCCAGCTGGCTCTGGAAAGATTGCATCAGGGCCTCCTGCTCTCAGTTCTCACTGGTTCCTTGTCCTGAGCTCCCAAGTTGATGGCTAGGGGTATAGTTTTTTCTGCATATAAACTCCTGTTTCCCTTCCTGACAGGCTTTACTAGACTAGACAGCCGACTGTCCTGTGGTGCGCACATGAGAGTGGCCCAGGGAAATAGCAGGTTATTGGAAAACAAGTAGTAAGGAAATGCTTAGAGAAAATGCATTCAAATAATCAGATAGAGCTTGGGGAACAGATGGGGATGCCAACCAATTTACAAAAACAATGAGAAAGATGCTTATGTTTGCATCATCCTGAAAAATATGCACCATGCCTGCTCCAAAAACACTGAACAAAATGCAAGCAACTGACTTTTTTTCTAAACCCTTTTTTTTGCAGGTTACTGCACTGCACTCACTAATCACCATTCCTTTTTAATACTCTTTTTATTATACTGCAAAACAATCTTCCCTCCCTTATATCCTAAAACACACTTCCTTCTCATAAAAATGAAATAGCACATGCTATGATTTAATAAGTTGAAAATAAATACTTAAAGATTTTTGTGAAACTGTTCTCTAATAAAACTGTAAGAACTGTGGTGCAGAGAGGGGAAAATATGTCATTGTATTTATGCTCAAGGCATTGTCAAAATCATTAAATCAAATGAATTCTAATTCTAAGGAAGAAGCGTTCTGCCAAAGTTTTTTTTTTTTTTAACTATTTTACCACCAAAGCAGTTTATTTGTGGACTCTGCCATTGGGTTGAGAAGTCCCATGACCATTCACGAAGACACTGCCATGTTCATCTTTTCAGGCTCTCACGTATCTCAAATAGGGATGGGGCACGGCCAGAAGCCATGGGCAAGCCTTTTGCCAAGGCCATGGGTGAGATCATCATAACCACACCCCAGTGTCCTGCCTAGCCTCTTCTGAATTTTACAAGCCACAGCCCTGAGGCCAGCCTCCTGTTAAGTTCTCAAAGCAGAAAAAACTAAAAGTGGATTCCCACAAAAAAGTTAGAGAATTCTTACACGATTGTTGTAAACACATTAGACATCTGTGTAGTGTAATTACAGAAAATTACAGAAAAGAGCAGATTAGAATCTCAAAAAGAAGGACTCTATTTCCAAGAAGATGACCCTAAATTAGTTTCCTTTTAAAATGTTCTCTTGGCCTGGAACCAGCACTTTGGGAGTCTAAGGCGGGTAGATCACGAGGTCAGAGGATTGAGACCATCCTGGCCAACATGGTGAAACCCTGTCTCTACTAAAAATACAAAAATTACCTGGCTGTGGTGGCGCGTGCCTGTAATCCCAGCTACCTGGGAGGCTGAGGAAGGAGAATCATTTGAACCAGGGAGTCACAGGTTGCAGAGACTCCATCTCAAAAAAAAGGAAAAAATTCTCTCAAATTTCAAAAAGTAAGTTCTGTGATAAGGATGAAAGACATGCACTGGATAATTAACTCATTCCTAATAGAAAAGATACATTAAAGTATTATGAATTCTTTATACCTATCAGAATGTAAATGTTTATAACCTCATCCATGGCAAGTCCTTTGGTTCAACTTCTGAGGGATTCCATTCTATTTTAGCTTCTGTATTACAGTACTGCAAAACTGTAATTACATTCTCTGTAATCAGCCCATTCGCAGTATAATTAAGAGTGCCACAAATTTAAAACTTTGACCTCACTACTGAGGTGGAAGATAGTTTATACTACATGTAAAATACCCTCCTGTTATGCTGACAAATTTAAAACATAAAACAAGAAAATAGTATGTCATACTAGTCGTCATTTAAGAGGGAATTACTATGTTCCTGATAACAGTTTCTCTTCTGTCATGTCTAGCACCAGACTCTCATCCATAACCACTTTCCTACCAAACCCCATGCTCTTCTCAAATGTTATGAAAACTCCAAACCCATACAGATGCCTCTCAATTATCCTCATTTAACTGCCATCCACTATGAGGATAAGATATGTGTGAAGTGGTTCCTAGAATAATGTTGTGCTAGTGCAAACCAAGTTTTAATTGGCACAGAGGTCCACCAGTAAAGTGCGTAACTTCTAAGCAATGTGAATAGATTTCTCTTAACTACAGAACAAGGAGGTGGACATCAAACATTAGTGCATGACATACTTTGGTTCAAGCAAACCGTTTGATACATATAATAACCATATTAATAATAAAAAAAGGACAGCAGCAACAACTAATACCAAATGCTTACCATGTGCCAGGACAAGGAGAATCTTAGATGAATTACCTCATTTAATTTTCATAAAAAGCCCCTGAAGTAAATATAATGATCACCCCCATTTTTCATATGAGGAAATTGAGGCTCAGAGATGTCAAATAACTGCCCACATCAATTGGCTGGTAAGAGTAAGGCCAGTCTTGAAGCCAGGTCTAACTGTATCATCTCAAGCTTGTGCCTATTTTCATAACCTTTGGGCCAGACTGCCTACTAATTAAATGTTACCCAAGCAATTTAAACCAAATATTCTTGCCCTTATTCTTTTACTAAGCCTCCTGGTGAAATGCAGCTGTTACTGATCAATGGTAGTGAAATAAAAAAGCAAGATAACTGATATCAAGATTTTCCTCCCTCATCAAATTCAGGAACTCCTTTGCATATCCTATATGAACTGACACAGTTCTTATAATTCTATAAGTTCTAAATTACATATGAATTTAACTATAGTGGATGAGTTAGTAAAGCCTCAATCACAAAATAAAATGCACTTTACATTTTTCAGATTAAAGAAGCTAATTGATCAAGAAACCAAGTCTCAGGAAGAAAAGGAGCAAGAAAAGGAGAAGAGGGTCACCACCCTGAAAGAGGAGCTGACTAAGCTGAAGTCTTTTGCTTTGATGGTGGTGGACGAACAACAAAGACTGACGGCACAGCTCACCCTTCAAAGACAGAAAATCCAAAAGCTGACCACAAATGCAAAGGAAACACATACCAAACTAGCCCTTGCTGAAGCCAGAGTTCAGGAGGAAGAGCAGAAGGCAAACAGACTAGAGAAGGAACTGCAAACGCAGACCACAAAGTTTCACCAGGACCAAGACACAATTATGGCGAAGCTCACCAATGAGGACAGTCAGAATCGCCAGCTTCAACAAAAGCTGGCAGCACTCAGCCGGCAGATTGATGAGTTAGAAGAGACAAACAGGTCTTTACGAAAAGCAGAAGAGGAGCTGCAAGATATAAAAGAAAAAATCAGTAAGGGAGAATATGGAAACGCTGGCATCATGGCTGAAGTGGAAGAGCTCAGGAAACGTGTGCTAGATATGGAAGGAAAAGATGAAGAGCTCATAAAAATGGAGGAGCAGTGCAGAGATCTCAATAAGAGGCTTGAAAAGGAGACGTCACAGAGTAAAGACTTTAAACTAGAAGTGGAAAAACTCAGTAAAAGAATTATGGCTCTGGAAAAGTTAGAAGACGCTTTCAACAAAAGCAAACAAGAATGCTACTCTCTGAAATGCAATTTAGAAAAGGAAAGGATGACCACAAAGCAGTTGTCTCAAGAACTGGAGAGTTTAAAAGTAAGGATTAAAGAGCTAGAAGCCATTGAAAGTCGGCTGGAACAGACAGAATTCACTCTAAAAGAGGATTTAACTAAACTGAAAACATTAACTGTGATGTTTGTAGATGAACGGAAAACAATGAGTGAAAAATTAAAGCAAACTGAAGATAAATTACAAGCTGCTTCTTCTCAGCTTCAAGTGGAGCAAAATAAAGTAACAGCAGTTACTGAGAAATTAATTGAGGAAACTAAAAGGGCACTCAAGTCCAAAACCGATGTAGAAGAAAAGATGCACAGCGTAACCAAGGAGAGAGATGATTTAAAAAACAAATTGAAAGCGGAAGTAGAGAAAGGAAATGATCTCCTGTCAAAAGTTAAGATGCTGAAAAATAGGCTTCAATCACTGGAAGCAATTGAGAAAGATTTTCTAAAAAACAAATTAAATCAAGACTCTGGGAAATCCACAACAGCATTACACCAAGAAAACAATAAGATTAAGGAGCTCTCTCAAGAAGTAGAAAGACTGAAACTGAAGCTGAAGGACATGAAAGCCATTGAGGATGACCTCATGAAAACAGAAGATGAGTATGAGACTCTAGAACGAAGGTATGCTGATGAACAAGACAAAGCTAAATTTTTATCTGAAGAGTTGGAACATGTTAAAATTGAACTTGCTAAGTACAAGTTAGCAGAAAAGACAGAGTCCAGCCATGAACAATGGCTTTTCAAAAGGCTTCAAGAAGAAGAAGCTAAGTCAGGGCACCTCTCAAGAGAAGTGGATGCATTAAAAGAGAAAATTCATGAATACATGGCAACTGAAGACCTAATATGTCATCTCCAGGGAGATCACTCAGTCCTGCAAAAAAGGTTAAATCAACAAGAAAACAGGAACAGAGATTTAGGAAGAGAGATTGAAAACCTCACTAAGGAGTTAGAGAGGTACAGGCATTTCAGTAAGGGCCTCAGGCCTAGTCTCAATGGAAGAAGAATTTCAGATCCTCAAGTGTTTTCTAAAGAAGTTCAGACAGAAGCAGTAGACAATGAACCACCTGATTACAAGAGCCTCATTCCTCTGGAACGTGCAGTCATCAATGGTCAGTTATATGAGGAGAGTGAGGATCAAGACGAGGACTCCAATGATGAGGGATCTGTGCTGTCCTTCAAATGCAGCCAGTCTACTCCATGTCCTGTTAACAGAAAGCTATGGATTCCTTGGATGAAATCCAAGGAGGGCCATCCTCAGAATGGAAAAATACAAACTAAACCCAATGCCAACTTTGTGCAACCTGGAGATCTGGTCCTAAGCCACACACCTGGGCAGCCACTTCATATAAAGGTTACTCCAGACCATGTACAAAACACAGCCACTCTTGAAATCACAAGTCCGACCACAGAGAGTCCTCACTCTTACACGAGTACTGCAGTGATACCAAACTGTGGCACCCCAAAGCAAAGGATAACCATCCTCCAAAACGCCTCCATAACACCGGTAAAATCCAAAACCTCGACTGAAGACCTCATGAATTTAGAACAAGGCATGTCCCCAATTACCATGGCAACCTTTGCCAGAGCACAGACCCCAGAGTCTTGTGGTTCTCTAACTCCAGAAAGGACAATGTCCCCTATTCAGGTTTTGGCTGTGACTGGTTCAGTTAGCTCTCCTGAGCAGGGACGCTCCCCAGAACCAATAGAAATCAGTGCCAAGCATGCGATATTCAGAGTCTCCCCAGACCGGCAGTCATCATGGCAGTTTCAACGTTCAAACAGTAACAGTGCAAGTGTGATAACTACTGAGGATAATAAAATCCACATTCACTTAGGAAGTCCTTACATGCAAGCTGTAGCCAGCCCTGTGAGACCTGCCAGCCCTTCGGCACCACTACAGGATAACCGAACTCAAGGCTTAACTAATGGGGCACTAAACAAAACAACCAATAAAGTCACCAGCAGCATTACTATCACACCAACAGCCACACCTCTTCCTCGACAATCACAAATTACAGTAAGTAATATATATAACTGACCACACTTACCCTCATCTAGTCCATACTGATATTTTTGCAAGGAACTCAATCCTTTTTTAATCATCCCTCCATATCCCCCAAAGACTGAGCTCGTACTTTGGGAAGGTTTGTGCATGAACTATACAAGAATACTGAGACTAACTGTTGCCTGCGTAGTCATATCAAGTGTGCACTTACTGTATATCTTTTCATTTACATACCTGTATGGAAAAATATTTAGTCTGCACTTGTATAAAATACATCTTTATGTATTTCATTTTCCATAACTCACTTTAATTTGACTGCAACTTGTCTTGGTGAAATACTTTAACATTATAAAGCAGTAAATAATTTGTTATTTTTACCATTGCTTGCTGAATTTTCTTTTGGTCATTCTGTGTTATATTTCTGCATGTACAATAGAATTTTATCTTTCGCTTATAATCTCTATTAATTATTCTTTAAAAACAAACAGGACCTATGTCCCATTTATGGTCAACTTCTAATTAGGAGGAGGTGAAAGTGGTTCAAATAAATAAAAATTACATCTCTTTGATTTCAAAGTGAACTATAAGGTCTTTCAGAAGCAAACATAACTTCATGCTTGGGATGTATCTCAGTATCTCTAGAGGCCAGCACATTGCTTAGAATATATTAGGAACTTAAATGTTTACTGATAATGAAATAAAATACTATTGAATAATTCTGATTTTTGTGAGCACATATAAGCAGATGGTAAAATTAAAAAGCTCTGATATGTGACAGGAAGCCAGAGAAAGTACATTTGGAAATATAGTTACCTTGACAATCAAGAGTTGACTGTATTTCTACTAGAGATCAAAACTCCCACAAAACATATATTGACTACAACCAAATTTACTTAGTGCTCCAGCCACTGTGACATAAGCTCCTGAACACCCTGCTTCAAAGCAAAAAAAGTCATTCTTGTTTCTTTTTCCTATGTGGTTCCCAAAACAGTCTGAATTACTTAATGTAGGTGCTACTTACCCTGCTCGTAAGAGGCCTGCATTCAGAAGCTTAGTTTGTTTTAACCTCTCAACAAGCAAATAAAAGCCAAAGACAGTTATGAACTTAAGTTATAGAAAAGGCATATTTAAAAAAAAATACACTATATTAGTTGAAAGAAGTAACATGCTATGAATTTCTTCTGTGATTATTATGCCATTTACAAGGTAGATGAGAAAAACTCAGCCAAATCATCCTAGAAATTCTGCTATGGGACTCCCTGGGCATAATCCATACTTCTGAGCAGAGAATAACAGCTTTCAGGGAACATTTTAAATTACAAGTCTGGTCCCCAAGTCACATTCCCAAAAGACGATTTCAGACAAAGTAGCTTACTGCCATTTCCCTTTTTCTAACCTCATAACTGTTAATTTAGTGTGGTCAATTTTATTGCCAGTTACTGATTTTAAATACAATTCATTTAGACATCCAGGCAAACTGTGAAGATCTTTAAGAGTAAAAAGAAGCTTTCACAATTATCCTGCTTGCCCCTGCAAAATCAATTTCATGATAGTAAAGCAAGGATTTGTTGACAGAAACACTTCCATGGTGACGAACTGTAACACCAACACTATGGGCTTGCATCATCATTAAATAAATTTAGCTGAAAGCTGAGGCTGCTGATGAATGAGAGAGCTTCTGTTTAAACACATTTATCTTAGGAATCAGCAGTGACCCGACTGTATTACAAAATACATGATGGTCTAAATGTTTATTAAAACTATTTTTATTTTTAAGTCACCTTGGGCCAGAACTCTAGAAGGAATGGAAAACTTAATTTTAGCTCTTTCAAAGCAGACAATGATAATGCTGCTGCTTCATGAGATCTTTTTCTATTTAAGAAGAGTGGGTACATGTAATATTTTGGAAGGCATCGATCAACTGATCAAAAATCATGAACAACAGAAATCAGAACAATTTAAGAACAGTCTTTCCAACTTTGTCACATAATGGCATAAACAAAACACCTGTTTGGGTGGCACTGGGGGAAACAGATAAAGAGGCAGAGATAACCAGCCAAGAAATTCCCATCATCCCAGATTCCTCTTGGCTGCCCCAAGTCCTGGTGGGGGCCAGTTGGGGGAGGGAAGAAATCCATTATTGGCACACTTGTAACTAATAGAGTTTGGAAGTCAAATTTGGGCTATTCATCAGCCCACCCATTTTGAAAGGATTCAATTTCTGATGTGAGCCACAGCAATTCTCTGTAATAAAGTTAACACCATAAGTCCTGTGTTTCATGATTATAATGTACAAATTCTCATTTAATCATTTGTTCCAGATTTTAACTATATAGAGGCTTCCTAAGTAGTTAATCTAACGTAACTGGAAATTTACCAAACCTTGAAGGAACACGTCTTTTTTTAGAAGTACCTCTACTGGGAGGATTCCTTCAGGATAATAATTTGTATCACATCAAAATAAATTTTAGGGGACAGATTAATAACATGTAGATTATTAAAAGTGTCGCTAATTAAATTTCATCATAAAGGTAGCCTAATTTCTGCAAAACACCTTTTTTTCTATAGGATTATACTTAAAATGATACACTGTAGATTTCTGGCCTTTAAGTTAAAAAAAATCCTTTCTTATTTGTGTGTGTGTGTGCGTGTGTGTGTGTGTGTATGAGAGAGAGAGAGAGAGGAGAGAGAGATTTGAAGATTACAGAACTTCCTTTTTCATTGATATATAATCATAGAACTCTCCCAAAAACCAGGAAGAAAAGAGGAAGCGACACTGGAAAATCTTCACATGAAGTATGTGGGGGTGGAGGGTTGTATTCTTTGGTCCAAGAGTGCTCATAGAAGATAGACTGTTTTTACATCTATCTGAAAAACTCATACCATCCTCTCATTGGTCTAAGTCCTGGCTTCAGAACCAAGTTTCATTTTACTCACAGCCCCTCTGTCTCTTTAACTCTTCAGTGATAGAATCCTATCACAGATTTAAATGATTTTATCATTTTTTTTTTCATTTAAAAGCAATGGCAAAACTTACCCCAAGAAGATGCCACTACTCTCTAGGGGCACTGACAAAAATAAAATTGTCATTCTTACCTAGGATATTGTACATTACTACACTTGAATCTTTACAGGTGGGAAAGAATCTCGATACTTGTTCAATCAAGATCATGATAAAATTACACAAACTCTATTTGGAAGGTCTCCACAACTATATTTTACAATACTAAGACATTAGGCTTGGGGGCTTCTTGACACCCATTTTATTAGTCCATTTTTATATTGCTATAAAGAATACCTGAGACTGGGTAATTTATCAAGAAGAAAGGTTTAATTGACTCACAGTTCCTCATGGCTGGGGGAGGCCTCAGGAAACTTACAATATGGCAGGAGGCAATGAAAAGCCAAGGCACATCTCACCTGTCAGCAAGAGAGCAAGAGAGCACAGAGGGGAACTGCCCTTTTAACCCATCAGGTCTCATCAGACTCCCTCAGAATTACAAGAACAGCAGAGGAAACTGCCCTGTGTTCCAGTCACCTCCCACCAGGTCCTTCCCTCAACATGTGGGGATTACAGTTCAGAGATTTGGGTAAGGACACAGAGCCAAACCATATTACCCACAAAGGATAAAATTAGGGGAGCTGTGAGATGGTTATAGAAAGGATATTTTATAAAAAATGTTTAGATATTTGTAGTCTAAGGAGTCTGTGATCTTTACTGGTCGAAGTAAAACTCCCAATAAAACGTTTCAGTAACTTCTTTGATTCTGAATATTTACAAAGTGAGTCTCCTTTGAAATATGTTAGACAAAGGCAGGGAATGACCTTTAAATTAACCAACACTTTAGCTTTTATATACCCTGGTTTCCGTTATTGTTAAGATTTTTTTTCCTCTAAATCATCTTTTTGCTTTGTAATCTCAAGAGAAAAGATAGGCAAAAATGCATGCCCCAAACACTCACATAGATCAGTGTGTCTCAAAGTAAGATCCAAGATAGCTGTATGAGAATCCCTTGATATTAAGTTCCACTCAGAGCTATCAAATCAGAACCTCTGGGGGCGCATTTTAACAAACTCTCCTGCTGGTTAGTTGCACCTTAAAACTGTACTTCAAATTTTGATCACTTTCTGAGCTAGCAATATGCTGTAAGATACTCTCTCCCAGTGCTGAGCAGTGATAGCGAGCCACAACTCCCAGTCAGCCACACAATCATGAGGGTAAACAACCGATATTATATAGCAGCACCTCCCAACTTGGCACAAGGGACTGGTTTCATGGATGACAATTTTTCCACGGCTGGGGGGTTGAGCGGATGGTTTCGGGATGGAACTGTCCACTCAGATCATTAGGTATTAGCTAGATTCTCATAAGGAGTCCTCAGCCTAGATCCCTCGCATTCGCAGTTCACAATAGGGTTTGTGCTCCTATGAGAAACTAATGCCACTGCTTATCTGACAGGAGGCAGAGCTCAGGCAGTAATGCTCGCTTGCCTGCCACTCACCTTCTGCTGTGCCACCCAGCTCCTAATAAGCCAGGGACTGCTACCAGTCCGTGGCCCAGAGTTTAGGGACCCCCTGCTCTACAGTGTGCTGTGTTGCTAGATGATTTTGCCTAATTGTAGATTTATGGAAGTGTTCTGAGCATGTTTAAGGTGGGCTAGGCTAAGTTATGATATCCAGTAGGTTAGGTGTATTACACATATTTTCAACTTTTAATATTTTCAACTTATAGTGGGTTTATGTGGTTATAACCCCATCATAAGTCAAAAAGCATCTGTATTGACAAGCACTCGATAATGTATTCTGACCACAGTCCCTCTCTTTAAATTACACCTGTCCTAGGAAGTGTGGCTATTCTACCCTCTAGTAGCTGGCATGACAAACAGAAGGTGTATTCTCCACGTTTTCTTTTTATTTAAAAGGAAAGCTCAATACAAACTCTCATTTTATTGGGTAGGAAGATTCCCAGTTTTATAACTGGAGCAAAGCATAGATGCCTGAATCTTTGGCTGAGCTGCAGCAGGCTGTCTGACACCACAAGCTCTGTTTCTCTCAGATCCCAGGCCCTCAACTTAGCTCTGTAGCATTTCTTGGGAAGGGTCCAGAACACACATTAAATAAGGCAGTTAGACGAACCAAAACAAAGGACTCCATTCACCTTATGGCACAGTGAAGCAAATACAAGAAAGAGCAAGGAAGACAAGTAGTTTACTAAGGTTCCCAAACCTTATACCCCATTTAAATTCATTTTACTTAAACTCCAAGTCCTTTCCTTTCCATTTTTCAAGGTACATCAAGAAGGGTAAAGCTTTTGGGCAATCAGTACATCAGAGCAGGCATCCCCCAAAGGCAACACTGTAGGGAAAGGAATCTTGAGGGAGTCTAGTGAGTTAACTGGCCAACACCTCTAAGTACTTCATAATTTGATAATGAATTAACACCATTTACGTGGCAGCACTTACAAATCTGTCAACGTTCCATGAGGATACCAGATTTTACACTTAGAATGCTGCTATAAACATGTATTCAGGAATAAACTTTGGCATTGTAGTCAGCCATCTCAGGGATAATCATTTTTACTTGTGGCATTATTTAAAATTTCCCTGACAAAATTGTTGGTCAAGAGAAATAAAATTTACCTTATTATTTGAGGCAATTTTTTTGAAAAACTGAAACTAGTTTTCTTATTTTAGTGAGTTATTCTTCCTCCTCATAGCCAAATGGTCCTGGTATGATATTTGAGGGGTTACTTGAGACTTTTTTTTTTTTTAACCTATTTATTTATTTCAATAGGCTTCTGTTGAACAAAGTGGTGTTTGGTTACATGAATAAATTCTTTAGTGGTGATTTCTAAGATTCTGGTGCAACCATCACTTGAACAGTGTACACTGTACCCAGTGTGTAGTCTTTTATCCCTCACACCCCTCCTACTCTGTCCCCCGAGTCCCCAAAGTCCACTGTATCATTCTTATGCCTCTGTGTCCTCATAGCTTAGCTCCTGCTTATGAGTGAGAACATACAATGTTTGTTTGCCATTCCTGAGTTATTTCACTTAGAATAATGGTCTCCAACTCCATCCAGGTTGCTACAAATGCCATTATTTCGTTCCTTATCATGGCTGAGTAGTATTCCATGGTGTGTGTGTGTGTGTGTGTGTGTGTGTGTATGTGTCTGTGTGTGTATCACACTTTATCCACTCATTGATTGATTGAGCTGGTTCCACATTTTTGCAATTGCGAATTGTGCTGCCATAAACATGTGTATGCAAGTATCTTTTTCGTGCAATGACTTCTTTTCTTCTGGGTGGATACCCAGGAGTGATATTGCTGGATCAAATGGTAGATCTACTTTCAGTTCTTTAAGGAATCTCCACGCTGTTTTCCATACTGGTTGTACTAGTTTACATTTTCAACAGCAGTGTAAAAGTGTTCCCCTTTCACTATATCCATGCCAACATCTATTATTTTTTAATTTTTTGATTATGGACATTCTTTCAGGAGTAAGATGGTATTGCACAGTGATTTTGATTTGCATTTCCCTGATAATTAGTGATGTTGAGCATTTTTTTCATATGTGTGTTGGCCATTTGTATATCTTCTTTCAAGAACTGTCTATTCATGTCCTTAGCCCATTTTATGATGGGACTGTGCCTCTGTTTTGTTCAGCTCTTTAAAGGCTAGCCATGTTTGGACAACAACAATATATAAGTATAAGCTCTACAGACCTACAAAGCCTACCTTGTCCTCAGCCATTCCTGAGGCTTTTGGATAGGTGGAGATAAGGTTACTAATGAACATTCATGCTGTGTTACAAGCTAATAGAGAGGGAATTGAAACTTCTCAGAGAGGACCTTTTAGAAAGGTCTAAGCAATAGAAGGAGTTATCTGCTGTTCTTGCATTAAGGAAAAGGTGGCTGATTGTCTAGACTCTTTTTCTGCCAAAAGTCATGTGACAAATGGAAAGCTCCAGTTTATCTGAAAAGGTACTAACCAAATGTAAATGTTCAAATATGCACATGCTCTGGATCATCTGCCAATCAAGTGAGTGGAAACAATTCTTATGCAACAAAACTTGTGTCTCAGGGACATGTACAGTGTCTCAGTATGCAATATGTTTTCTTCAAAGCATCACATGTACACAATTGATGAATCCACTGATCATGACACACTAAACTGTGTACCTCTTACTAGGGCCAATATTATGGAGATGAAAGATTCACTGCTTTTGAAGAGGTTATTAACCTGGAACAAAAGAAGAAACAAGAGTAACAGATGACATTTAATCCAGTAAACTGGAGATTAAGGACTACTACAGTAGATTAACAAAGCTTCACAGAGAAAGACTCAGTTAAATGGAGTGTTTGGGGGAAGGAGCAGGAGGGAGGCAAATAGATAAGGTTCTAGTTTATGCTTTTTCTAGTCAGCTGTGAGGCCCTGGACAAGTCATTTAACCTTTGCGAAATAAGTGAATTGAACCTGGTGATCTTGAAGATCACGTCTGGTTCTAACTTCCAATGACTTCTGATTCTGAAGTCTTGCCACCCTCCTTAAATCGTTTAAAATTCCTTTTGGGAAATAAGGTTGGGGCATAAACAAGCCAACAACCTGCATCTGTTTTTTTTTCTCCAGAAATTAAACTTCTTCCTCATTTTTTCACTTATAGTTTCCTCTCTAAGATTCTATGAATTGGCTGGGCGCAGTAGCGCATGCCTGTAATCCCAGCACTTTGGGAGGCCAAGGCGGGTGGATCACGAGGTCAGGAGTACAAGACCAGCCTGGCCAACATGGTAAAACCCCGTCTCTACTAAAAATACAAAAAAATTAGCTGGGCGTGGTGGTGGGCACCTGTTATCCCAGCTACTTGGAAGGGTGAGGCAGGAGAATTGCTTGAACCTGGGAGGTGGAGGTTGCAATGAGCTGAGATTGT
>CAUYLG010073652.1:0-43862 GCA_963573385.1 Cacajao melanocephalus | reverse complement strand
GGGAGGCTGAGACAGGAGAACTGCTTGAACCCGGGAGGCAGAGGTTGCAGTGAGCCAAGACCGCACCACTGTACTCCAGCCTGGGCAATGAAGTGAGACTCTGTCTCAAAAACAAAACAAACAAACAAACAAAAACAAAGCCAGGCATGATGGTGTGCTCCTGTAGTCCCAGCTACTCGAGAGGGTGAAGCACAAGAATCACTTCAACTGGTAGGCAGAGGTTGCAGTGAGTTGAGATCGCACCACTGCACTCCAGCCTGGGTGACACAGTGAGATTCTGTCTCAAAAAAAAAAAAAGAGAGACAATGGAAGTAGACAGGAGGGGGCAAATGCAAGAGACTCTCTAGAAAGAAAGTAGATGGAAATTGTAAAGAGAACTTTAAAATGACATGTAGATCTAGAACTTGGCTGACTGAGGTTAAGGTAATGTCCTCAGCAAAATGAGGAATTCCAGAGAATAAATAGCTTTGGGAAGAAATTAAGTTTGTGATATCATGAGTTTGAAGTGGCATGTGGATATTCAAGTGGAGATGTTCAGCAGGAGCTTGAAATGGAACTATAGAGATAAGTCATGGTTGAGTTGGAGGTTCAAGGTTTTCTCTGTTAGAATAATAGATAAAACCATAAAATCAGGTGAAATTGCCATGGAAGAGGGGACAGTGAAAAGAAGAGTGGTCTAAGGATACTATCTTAAGGAAGGTTGTTTTGTTTTGTTTTTATGGAGGCCAAAGAATAAAAGAGGAAATGATAGAGAAGGCTAATTAAGGAAATAGGAAGATAACCAGTAGACCTCTGCATCTGGGAGTCTAAGGAAGATGTCAAGGCAGAAGGAGGAACAGCATCAATATTATATGCTACAGAGGGTAGAGAAGCCTACAGACTGATAAAAAGTCATTTCAAAGACATTACTGTCCTTCAGAGATGGATTCCTATAAAGCTGAGGAGAAAGAAGGCAGATAAATTGCCACAGGGAGTGAGGAGAAACTGGGGGCAAAGACCATGCAGGACTCTTTCCATAAATTTGATGGTGACAGGAAATTGGGAGATGAGACTCTCTCGGAGCAGGTAAGCAATGTTGAATAGAGAGTAGAATGGGCGTATTTATAGGCTGAAGCTAAGGGAAACCAGGAGATGGAGCAAAGTTCCTAAAAAGGGAAAAAAGGAGGTGCCAAGGGCAAAAATTACGAGATTAGCTTGGAGTAGGCTTGGAGAGGAGAGGATGCTGATACTTCTTCTTAGGAGAACAGAAACATTTGGGAGAACTGTAGAATATATACACTAGGGAAGAGAAGAATTCAGAGATATATGATAACTAACAACATTTATTTGACGAGTAAACTAACTTCCTCTTTGCAATTGTGGAGGGGAAACAAAGACTAATGATAATTTATAATCAGATTCTGACTCAACGAAAGTAAGACAGAAAAATGTCAATGCAAGGGAATAAGTACTTGTGATCCCCACTCCTGAAATTGTTCAAGTGTAGATGGGACATGCTGAAGCCCATTGCATGTAAAGAGCAGAGCTTCTTGCATTGAGGGAGAGTCTAGATTGGTTTTCTTATCATCTAAAATTCCATAAAATGATTTTTTTGGTGGTAATTTAAATGTCTTACGATTTTTTTTTTTTACTGTATTGTCTTGGATCTCTGCTATCAAGAAAGCTAAGATATTGCTTTCAACAATAATGCAACTGGGTCACTATTATAAGAACGTTAGAAATATAAGGACCAACTCATCATGTCATCTCAATACACCAAACAATAAAGCCCCAAGCAGGTTTCAAGCTATAAAAATTAGAGCTTGCCAGGGTTTACCAAGCATATAACTCTATATGCCTACAAATGCTTTTATATTGTGGCTGCCTTAACATCTCTCCAAGAAAGCTTCTCCAAGTCCTCCTGCTTCAGCGGGGATTAAGCTCCTATGGTGAGGCGTGGGCAGGAGGTGGCAGGGGAGTTTATCAAGATGAGGGAGTAGGTCTAGGAGAAGGAGGAAAACTTGCTTTGCAATCAGGCAATAGCCTGGTGCTTGGGTTCATCTCCTTCCTGAGGCCTTGTCTTCTCTAAAGTCCAGTATCTTCTCATCAGGTCCCTGGGATGAGAGGAGGCAGCAGTAGTCCTGGGAACATTTCTGGGTAAGTGGAAGCTGCCCTGGGCATGACTGGACGAGGCTGTGCACCAATACCATGCTGTGGGCACACTGATATCACCTTTCTGCTGTTGGTGCAGTCTGGCCTCTCTGTGGATGGCTGCTGACTTCAGTGAATCTATCTATACATGGCAGAAACTCTATTCTGGGTCTGGTCTGTACCCTCTACTGGTGATAAACATCAGGTTAATTGAAGTGATCCTGAGTAAAAACCCGGAACCTCCAGCGTGAGGGAAACGAATTGAAAACCTTGGGACTAGCTGACCTCGTCCACTCTCTCTACCCCTGGGGTGCCCCAGCCATCCTTGCCTACCCCAGCAGTCCACTGTGCTGAGGAAGCCTGTCCTCCTCCAGGCCACAAGAGTATCCAAACTCTAAAATTGTCCCCTCTCTATTGACTCTCTCAAGCTAAACAAAACGTTGATACCTCAGGTTTTAGGATGAAAGCAGCCTGGTTAAACTAGTTCACACACATGTGAATAATCTTCTCGACCATGCCTAAAGTGTTTACATTGTAAAAGGAGAATGCTTTGAAATAATTCTTAAATTGGTAGGATTTCCTGAAGAAAGGGAATTTTGAGGGCATAGGGGGATTTCAGAACCCTGTGGAGACTCAGGAAATCCTAGTCCTTTGAGTCCTTGAGGATCATAAAAATTAGGGAGCCCTCAAAGTATATACTCCAATGAATTTCCTGCCCTAAATCTATAAGTTCACCCCACTCTTCCACCCCTGTGACTCCAGAAATGTTCTCCCCATCCAAACTCCTGTGGCCTGATCAATTTCCAGACCAGCTCCTCTTTCAGGTACTGGGCCAGGCCTGGGTCCTGGGTTGGGAGCTTCTCATCAGCCTCAGTGGCCTGCCCCATAACAAACATCATTTGCTAAAGGAACGACAACACAAAGAATTCAGAAAGCATTGCATTGGATGATCTGTATCCTCATCTCTGTGTCCTCAGAGAAAAACATGGCCAACCTGCAAGGAATTCTGTAGTTACCTAGCTCCTCCCTGCATGCTATTCATATAGATGAGGATATGTCAGGACAGCAAGTTTGTGGTGTTCATTCAGAAAAAGTAAAGCACTCACTATATGCTAGATACTATCCTGCGTGTACCCTGGTATTCAGTGGTGTATGGGATGGGAAAGATCCCTGTTTTCACAAAGCTAGCACTCTTGATGGAAAATGATTAATAAATACATTTAAAAACATAGTTACAGTTTATGTTGGATTCTATAAAGGAATTAAACAGGAGCTATGAGAGGGGAGAGCAGGCCCTTTAAGTGAAGAGGTCAGAGAAGGCCTTTGTGCAGAGATGGTATTTTAGCATATAGGTCAAGAAGGGGCCAACTAGGCAAAAAGTGAGGGAAGGGTGGACAGGCAGAGGGAACAGCGAGAGCAAAAAGCCTAGGGAAGCAAAGGGCTTGACCTTTTCAATACATTTTAATAAACTTCAAGTTTTTATTTGATTGAAATTTAAGCTCATTCTCCTAGTGTACTAGTAGTGACGGAACATGATGAAAAAGATCATGTTAGAGCCAAATCGTGCAGGATATATGTAGGCTACACATTTCATTGTGTTAATGAAGATGCCACACGAAGACTTTCTGCAGGACAAAGACACGATCCAGTTTACATTTTTAAAAGGTAAACCTATGCCTTTACAAGCTTTACCACTAGGTAACCTAAAAAGTAAAAACCAAGTAAAGTTCCTCCCTTAAACAAGTATTGCTGCTAATAAATTAAGGATTGACAAAATATCCCTATTTTGCAACCCTTAATGAATTAATAGATTTAAGTATTTAACATAATGACTACTAACATTACAAAGGGACATACAATCAGACGCAAGATTTCTGATTGAAGAAAACATTACAACCTTCAGAGCCACTTTACTGGTTTTTACATGAAGGAATGTTATATTAACCACAAAAAAAATACCTATATAGGCCAGGCCCTGTGGCTCATGCCTGTAATCTTAGCACTTTGGGAGCATGAGGCGGACAGAATGTCTGAGTTCAGGAGTTCAAACCAGCCTGGGAAACATGGTAAAACCCCATCTGTACTAAAAATACAAAAAAAATTAGCTGGGCGTGGCAGTATGCACCTGTAGTCCCAGCTACTCAGGAGGCTGAGGCAGGAGAATTTCTTGAATCCAGGAGGTGGAAGTTGCAGTAAGCCGAGATCATGCCACTATACTCTAGCCTGGGCAACAGAGCAAGACTCCATCTCTCCACCCTGGAAAAAAAAAAAACCTATATAACTGGACAAAACAATCTGGTTTCTTCATCAAATAAAATGCAAAGGGAAAAAGGCAAGCAAGTAAGAAATCACCCAAAGAAAAACTCCGTATATTAATTTTGTTTTTTTATTTGAGACAGAGTCTTGCCCTATTGCCCAGGCTGGAATGCAATAGCATGATCTTGACTCACTGCAACCTCTGCCTCCCAGGTTCAAGTGATCCTCCTGCCTCAGCCTCCCTAGTAGCTGGGATTACAGGCACATGCTATTATGCCTAGCTAATTTTCTGTATCTTTAGTAGAAATGGGGTTTCACCATGTTGGCCAGATTGGTCTTAGACTCCTGACCTCATGATCCACCTGCCTTGGCCTCCCAAAGTGCTGGGATTATAGGTGTGAGCCACCGTGCCTGGCGAACTCCATATCTTAAAAGAGACTCAAAGACATATCAACCAATGGCAATACATGCACTTTATTGAGATCTTGATTCAAACAAAGTAACTATAAAAAATTATGAATCATGAAAATTACACATTTATATGGTATTCAGAAATATACTTTTTGGATATTTCATGATGTTTAGAAATTATTACTATTTTAGATGTGTTAATGGTCTTGTGGTTACATTTAAAGAAAAAGAATCCCTATATTTTAGAGATACATATTAAAATATTTAGGGGTGACTGGGCGCAGTGGCCCACATCTGTAATCCCAGCACTTTAGGAGGCCGAGGTGGGTGGATCACGAGGTCAGGAGTTCAGACCAGCCTGGCCAACATAGTGAAACCCCGTCTCTACTAAAAATGCCAAAATTAGCCAGGTGTGGTGACGGGCGCCTGTAATCCCAGCTACTTGGGAGGCTGAGGCAGAAGAATCGTTTGAATGTGGGAGGCAGAGGTTGCAGTGAGCCGAGACCCTACCATTGTACTCCAGCCTGGGTGACAGAGCAAGACTCTATCTCAAAAAAAAAATTTAGGGGTAAAAGGACATGATGTTTGGGATTCACGTCAAAGTACTAGAGGAGGCAGGAAGATAGATGGAGTTATTGATGAAACAAACTGTAATGGATGAATTGATAACTGTTACAGCTTGGTGATAGGTATGTGGGAATGTGGGAATTCATGCTGCTCTCTGTCCAGCTGTATATTTACAAATCTTCGAAATCAATAAGTTGAAACAAGATAACTCTTCCTTCTGTGTAAAAAATGGGTTGAAGTGCCATAAAAGTAAGGCAAGGCAACCTGTTACAGGCTATTGCAGTGGTCCAGGTAAGAGGATGCTTGTGGCTTGAAACTTGGTGAAATCAATGAAGATGGTGAGAAATGGACTTGAGATTTATTTTTTAGATAAAACTAACCAGGCTTCAGTGAATGATTGGATACAGGTAATGAGAGAAAGATAAGAATTAAGGAAGACTACCAGTTTTTTGGTTGGTGTGGGGAAGGACCAGGTTTGGCAGAGAAAATCAAGTGTTTCATTAAATCTGAGATTCCTATTTGATATCTAAGGGGATGTCAGTAGCAGTTGCATATATGCATCTTGGGTTCATGAGAGACTCCAGCATATGGTGATGATTTGGAACTTACTGGCATACAGATTACAGTTGATGTTGAAAGTCATGAGAACATATGAGGTCACCAAGGGAAAGAGTGAGTAAAACATAATGCAGTCCCGGGACTTATCCTTGAGATGCTTAGTATTTTCAGGTTGGATATGAATTACCTTCCTCCAAAACCAACTTTAATTGCAGCTAACAAATTTCTGTGAATAGAATCATAAGAAAGATCAAGAAAGAACATGCAGAGAACAGAAAAACTGAAAACTGTGTCATGTTTTAAGAAGAGCAGTGGGAACCTGTCTGGGATGCTGCTGAGAGTTTAAGAAAGCTGACAACGAAGAAGTGTCACCTGGCTTTAGAGATTACTAGTGACCTTGAGAGAATCAATGTCATTAAGTGGTGGTGATAGAAATTAGATGAGTGTGGACTGAATGGTGTGTAGGAAGTGAAAACATTGAGAGAGCATATGGAGATAGCTTTTTTTTTTTTTTTGAGACAGAGTCTGGAGTGCAATGGCTCAATCTTGGCTCACTGCAACCTCTGCCTCCCAGGTTCAAGTGATTCTCCTGCCTCAGCCTCTGGAGTAGCTGGGATCACAGGAGCCAGCCACCACACCCAGCTAACTTGTTTGTATCTTTAGTAGGGACAGGGTTTCGTCATGTTGGTCAAGCTGGTCTCGAACTCCTGACCTCAGGTGATCCATCTGCCTCAGCCTCCCAAAGTGCTGGGTTTACAGGCATGGGCCACCACACCCAGCCTGGAGATAACTTTTGGGAAGCATGTTGCCCAAAGCCTCACTACTAGTAAACTATGAGAATGAGATCTTGAACCAAGGTCTCTACTACTTCTGAGCTTTTCTTCCTTTACTATGTCCCTTCAGTCAAGTTAGTAGGAGCACCTTAGCTAGGATTAGAGAATCTGGGCTGTTAGCATGGTTGACCCCTCCTGAAACGGCTCACTGAGGTCTGCCCATCATGGCCAGGTCTTCACCTTATTGTTCATGAAGTCAGCTACACTGCTTTAGACTCAGTGACTTACCGCTAAAAAATAGTTGGGATGCAGTAGATAATTTGGTTCGTCTATGTTTAAAACTGGCTAAGAAAAGAAGTACTTGAAGACTATTTCCAGATTACATCTCACATACAGAAAAAATAAACAAAACCCAACCTTCTCCAACTGCAAATATAACTCAAGCAAAGAAAGCACCCCTGTGGTGTTTGTCTCATTAATTGCATTTATGGATTGCTTCACACCCAGCCTAGGCATGCAAATAACCCACAATCTCCGACATTATCAGTGGGGATTTGATAATGATTTGAGATTCACTACTTTATGCAAGCATCATGTGATGCATCAAAAACCCCTTCACTGTTTAATTAGATATTTTTGAGCCTAAAATGTAGTATCTGTGTCATTGTCAATATTCAGAGTATCTTCCAAAAATTTTTACTCATCTGTTCTCCCAAATTTCTTTAAACTGTATCACATTTTCTATGGAAAAGAAAATTAGGGGACCAGGTGTGGTGGCTCACACCTGTAATCCGAGCACTTTGGGAGGCTGAGGTGGGCGGATCATGAGGTGAAGAGATTGAGACCATCCTGGCCAAGATGGTGAAACCCCGTCCCTCCTAAAAATATAAATACTAGCTGGGCATGGTGGCATGTGCCTGTAGTCCCAGCTACTCCAGAGGCTGAAGCAGGAGAATCACTTGAACCCAGGAGGCAGAGGTTGCAGTGAGCTAAGATTGTGCCACTGCATTCCAGCCTGGGCAACAGAGCAAGACTCCATCTCCAAAAAAAAAAAAAGAAAGAAAAAAGAAAAAGAAAAGAAAATTAATCAGTGGAGATTAAGGATTTGGAAATCCAAGGAAGTTAAAAAAAAAAAAGTTTTAAGTCTTCCCAGAAGTACCTGCGTAAGGTCAATTTCCTGGAGAGGAAAACAAAAAACGTATATTAAATAGTTGCATAAAAATAGATCTAGTAAAATTTGGAGAACATGCTTAAATTAAATGAATATCAACTGCCTGCCACTGTTATTTCTGGAGCTCTTTGGGCTAAAACAGAATCATTCCATTACTATGTTTTAGCTAGAATGTTACAGCAGCTACCCAAAAGGAGCAAAAAAAAAAAATCAGTATAATATAGAGCCTCATATACTTAATGATGAAGGAGTCAGTTAACTTGGTATTGTATGAAGCTGAGGGGTGAAGGAAGGTCTGAGGTATAGGCAGGGAAAGCCACCTTCCCAGCCTTTGAGTTCATGAAGTGCCCAGGGATGGACTGCTATAGTAGGGATTTCCTATAGGGAAAGAACTTCATGCTGAGGCGTGAAGAATGGGCTCCTCCTGCCTACCTTGATAAGTCAACTTCCCGCTCCAAGCCATCCCCAGCTGTTTTGCATGATTATCTCATGAGCTCAAACTTCCCCTTCTAAACAAATGCTCTGAATTTGGCATCTCCAGACACTCTTACCTGTGCTCCAGTTAATACTCTTTATGTGACTACCAGACACTCTTGCTAAGTACTGTCATCACTATAAAAATGTGTTTAAAACGGAATTTGACACCTTCCACCAAAAACCAGCTTTAATTGCAGCTTACAAATGTCTGTAAATAGAATCATAGTTTCCAGTCTAATAAGTCTGGAGTCATTTTCAGTTCCCCTTCCTTCATCTTCTCTTCCAGTCATTTAGCCCTTTCTTCCCCACTTGCTGTCCACTTTTACTGCTTAGCAGCACCTTTCCCAGGCCTTGTTACCTTACATTTTGGTTACTATAACTTAATGATATGACTCTGAAGCATTTTGCTTACTCTAGCCCAGTGATTATTCTCCAAAGTACAGTTTTCCATCATGGCATTCTACAAGTTATATTTTATGTTTTATTAACGGATAATCCACATATCATAACATTTACCTTTTTTGGCCAGGCATGGTGGCTTATGCCTGTAATCCCAGCACTTTGGGAGGCCAAGGTGAGTGGATCACCTGAGGTCAGGAGTTCAAGACCAGCCTGCCCAACATGGTGAAACCTCATCTCTACTAAAAAAAAAAAAAATACAAAAAATTAGCTGGGCATAGTGGCACGCACCTATAATCCCAGTTACTTTGGGAGGTTGAGGCAGGAGAATCAGTTGAACCTGGGAGAAGAAGGTTGCAGTGAGCCAAGATTACTCCACTGCACTCCAGCCCGGGGGTACAAGAGCAAAACTCCATATTAAAATAAAATTGACCTTTTAACATAATTTAGTGGTTTTTAGTATATTCACAGAGTTGTACAGACATCACCTCTATCTTGTTTAGAACATTTTCATCACCCCAAAATGAAATCCATATCATTAGCAGACACTCTATATGTATCCCTCCTCCAGCCCTGGAAAACACACGTCTACTTTGTGTCTCCATGGATTTATCTATTCTGGACACTCTATGTAAATAGAGTAAGACAATATGTGGCTCTTTGTATATGGCTTCTTTCACTTAGCCTGTTTTCAAGTTTTGTCCATGTTGTGTATGTATTAATGCTTCATCTCTTTTTATTACCAAATAATATACCACTGTATGGGTTTACCATATTTTGTTTATGCATTCATCAATTAATGGATATTTTTGTTGTTTCCATTTTTCGACTATTATGAATAATGTTTCTAGGAACATTTGTGAGCAAGTTTTTAATACAGACATATGTTTTCAGTTCTCTTGAGTATATACCTAAGAATAGAATTGCTTGGTAATAGGGCAATTTTATGTTTAACTTTTTTTGTGTGTGAGACAGTGTCTCAGGAGTGCAGTGGCACAATCTCAGCTCACTACAACCTCTGCCTCCCGGGTTCAACTGATTCTCCTGCCTCAGCCTCCCAAGTAGCTGGGATTACAGGCATCCGCCACCACGCCCAGCTAATTTTTTGTATTTTTAGTAGAGAAGGGGTTTTACCATGTTGGCCAGGATGGTCTTGATCTCTTGACCTCATGATCCACCCGCCACGGCCTTACAAAGTGCTGGGATTACAGGCCTGAGCCACTGTGCCCAGCCATGTTTAACATTTTAAGGGACTACCAAATTACTATGTTTTACAAAATGGCTGCACCATTTCACATTCCCACCAGCAAAGTGTGAGGGTTTCGGTTTCTCTACATCTTTGCCAACACTTATTGTCTTTATTCTTGCTATGTGTGGTTTTGATTTGCATTACTCTAAAGACTGATAATGCTGAACATCTCTTCATGTGTTTGAATGCCATTTGTATGTCTTCTTTGGAGAAACGTTTATTCAAATCTTTTGCCCATTTTTAAATTGGGTTGTCTTTCTATTGCTTAAGAGTTATTTATATACTCTGGTGATTAGACTTTTATCATATGTAAATTTGCAAATATTCTCTCCCATTTTGTGAGCTGTCTTTTCCCAGTCTTGGTAGAGTCCTTTGAAACACCAAAAATTTTAATTTAATGAGGTCCAGTTTATCTATGTTTTAGTTTATTGCTTATGCTTTTAGTGCCATATTTAATAAATGAAAGGCCACAAAGATTTACTCCTATTGTTTTCCTCTAATAATTTTTTAGTTTTATTTCTTATGTTGAGGTCAATGACACATTTTATGTTAATTTTTTATTTCACGTGATATAAAGGTCCAACTTCATTCTTTTTATTGTTATCCTATTGTTATCCAGTTGTCCCAACACTTTCTATTGAAAATAACGTATTCTTTCCTCCCACTGAATAATCTTTGTACCCTTGTCAAAAACCAATTAGCCATAAATATAAAAGTTTGCTTCTGGACTAAATAAAGACAGGGTCTTGCCATGTTGCCCAGGCTGCTGCCTGCCTAAATCTTAACTCTTGTCCTGACATTAGCCTTTCTGTTCTCTGCAGTCCTTCTGTTCCATTTATTTGTATGTCCATCCTTATGTTAGTCCTACACATCTTGGTTATTGGAGTTTCATACAAAGTTTTAAAATCAGAAAGTATGTTGAGTCCTCCAACTTTGTTCTTTTTCAGGGTTGCCTGGGCTCTTCTGAGTCCCTTGCATTTCAATGAATTTTAGGATCTGCTTGTTATTGTGCAAAGTAGCCAGATGAAATTTTGACAGGCATGCACTGAATCTGTAGATCAGTTCGAGAATATCGATATTTTAATAATATTAGGTCTTCCATTCATGAACATAGGTGTCTTTTCATTTACTTAGGTTTGCTTTGATTCTTTTCAATGGCATTTTGTATTTTCCATGTATAAATCTTGTACTTATCTTGTTAAATTTATTCCTAAGTATTTTATTCTTTTTTAATCTATTGTAAATTAAATGTTTTTCTTAATTACATTATTAGATTGTTTATGCTAATGTACAGAATTGAAATTGATTTTTGTATGTTGATCTTGTATCTTGCAATCTTGCTGAACTCATTTATTGGTTCTAACCTTTTGGTGGATTTCTTGGAATTTTCTGTATACAAGATAATGT
The DNA here is from genome assembly GCA_963573385.1 of Cacajao melanocephalus. Taxonomy (NCBI): domain Eukaryota; kingdom Metazoa; phylum Chordata; class Mammalia; order Primates; family Pitheciidae; genus Cacajao; species Cacajao melanocephalus. Next base: position 32,464 of record CAUYLG010073652.1, on the reverse strand, counting down.
CATTTGCAAATAGAGATACTTTTTACTTTTTGCTTTACAATCTAAATGTCTTTTATTTCTTTTTCTTATTTAGCTGTCCTAGCTAGCATCTCTAGCTAGGACAGATGTTGAATAGAAATGGAAAGAGCAGACATCTTTGTCTTGTGCTGCTCTTGGCAGGGTGGTGGGGAGGCATCCATTCTTTACCATTAAAAATGATGTTAGTTATAGGTTTTTTGTGATGGCCCTTTTTCTTCAATAAATTTTATCTCTCACTACTTGAATGGAAAACATTTCTTCTATTTAAATGGAAGTCAAGGTGTCTTCTTACTATCTTTACAATTGTCAAGCTCATTCGCACATTAATGTCTTTTCCTGTTTCTCTTTCTCCTGCCTAGAATATTAGCTCCATTTACCTAAATCTTTTTTTTTTTTTTTTTTTTTTTTTTTTAACAACAGAGTCTTGCTCTGTCACCTAGGCTGGAGTGCAGTGGCACAATCATGGCTCACTGCAGACTCAACATCTCAGGCTCAAGCAGTCCTCCCACGAGCCTCCCCAATAGCTGAGACTACAGATGTGCACCACCATGCTATTTTTTTTTATATATTGTAGAGGCAGGGTCATGCCATGTTGCCCAGGCTGCTGCCTGTCTAAATCTTAACAACTCTTTGGTGCCTCTCTGAATCTTAACCACTCTTTAACTCTTGTCCTGTCATTAACCTTTCTGTTCTCTGCAGTCCTTCAGCACTCTTGCCTTGATAGCTTCATTAAAAAGTGAGCTGTACAATGCTCAATTCAATTAATTAAAGAGAAAAACAGGGCTGGTATGACTGTATCAGTATTAGAAAATAATAGGAAACAATTCTTTTTTTTTTTCCAAGCCAAACTCTATCCTGATTTATTAATGATACGTTCCATAAACAATCATGGTATTTCAGGCAGGACATGGGCAGACAACTGTTAACAGTATACAACAACTTTCAAACTCTCTTTTCAATGGACTACCAAAAATCAGAGAGCCACTATGAAACCCAATGAAGTCTTCATCTGATGCTCCGACAGGGGAAGTTTAGAGTGAGGGCTGACATTTCACATTTAGCATGTTGTTTAACAATTTTTCACAAGCTGACCCTGACATTCAGGAAGTGAAATTAAAATGGCAGAATTCATCTGAAGATCCACAATCTAGAAACGGAACCACTACCCTTTTGACAGGTGCCATCTCAGTGGCATCACTGGAAAGTCCAGATTGCCTGACACACTGGTAGCCAATGACTGGGGGTCAGATCCCAACAGATGTCTGGGCTTAAGGGATTTAAGTCTATGCTGAAAGATGGAAAGGGAGAAGAGGACATAAAAACGAATTTGTTTTCCCATACCACAAGGCTTTTGTGCCAAGGTGGCCATGTGTGTCAAAGTCAGGGAATTCCCTCCTCCTGGGAGCCAAGAGGAAGTCTCTCAAAACTAGAAGGGAAAGGTGTTTTCCCCACATCAGTCCAGCTTCGGAGACAGTCTATTAGTGACATTATGTCCAAAAAACAACAATGAAGTGTTCTGTGTGCTGACAACATCGCCTAAAAAAAATTAAAACAAAATTCTGCACTTTTATAAAACTTGATAAAAATAGTATTTCAAACTGTACAGTCACCAGAAGTATGAAGTTATCAAAAATGCACACACTTCACCTGGCATCTCCAGCACCTTCGGCTTTCTGTGCCTGGTCTGTTTTGGCATCTCCACTTTCTGCAGGGTTATTCCCCTCCTTTCCAGCATCAGCTTTTCCCTTTTCCCCTTTGGGTACCTTCTCAACCTTCTTTGCAGATGCCTTTTTAGGCGTGGGCTCTGGCTTTAGAGGAGCAGGGTTAGGAGACAACCTCGTGGATCTTCTCTATGGTTTGTCCTTCACCTTGGCTTTATCTCCTTTAGCATCCCCTTCAGCCCTTCTCTTGGGCGTGGTGGCGGGACGTAGGCGCTGGGTGCGGGATGCAGCAGTGTGTGAGCTTTGGCTGGTCCAGGGGTCGCTCTCGCCTCTTCTTCTTCACACTCAGGAAACAATTCTTATCCAGCTGGTACATGACTACTGCCCCAAACCAGAGTGCCCACTCCTTCCTCAGGTTGTCCCATCCTCATCTCTAAAAACCTCCAGTCCTTTTCACAGTTTAGCAGCCGCAAGACTAACACTTTGGGCTAAGCATAGTGGCTCATGCCTATAATTCCACCACTTTGGGAGGCCAAGGCGGGAGGTTGGCTTGAGCCCAAGAGTTCCAGACCAGTCTGGGCTACACAGGGAGACCCTCATCTCTACAGAAAATTTGACAAAAATTATCCAGGCATGGCCGTGCACACCTGTAGTCGCAGCTACTCAGGAGGCTGAGGTGGAAGGATTGCTTGAGTCTAAGGTTGCCTTGAGCCATGATTTGCCACTGTACTCCAGCCTGGGAGACAGAGCAAGACCCTAAGACCCTGCCAGAAAAAAAAAAAAGAAGGAAGGAAGTAAAGAAGGAAGGAAGGAAAAGAAAAAGACTAACATTTTGATTTTTCACAGCCAGGGTCTCTAAAACCTTCCTCCATTGCTATGGCTAGTCTCCATTGACAAGTATTTTGAATATTACTCCTGGAGAAAAGAGGTCATATTTTTAAAATGAAGCCAGAGTCAAGGAATACATTTCTTTATCAAAGATACTCAATTACATTGTCCGATTAAACTATCATCATGCTCTTATACAATTTCCTAACAGATTTTGAATCAACATCCCCTAACTCCTTTATTGCTCTCTGAATATGAAACCCATTTACTGTTATACATTTTTTTTTAAATTTCAGTAGCTTTAGGGGTACAAGTGGTTTTTGGTTACATGAATAAACTGTATAATGGTGGAGTCTGGGCTTTTAGTGTACCCATCATTCAGATAGTGTACGCTGTAGCCAATAGGTAATTTTTTATCCCGTGTTCCTCTCCCACCCTCCCCACTAAGTCTCCAGTATCCACTCTGCATGCCTTTGCATACCCATGTGTGCACCACTTTGTTTGCATACCCATAGCTTAGCTCACATTTATAAGTGAGAACATGTGGTATTTGGTTTTCTATTCCTGAGTTACTTCCCTTAGGATAATGGCTTCCGGTTCCATCCAAGTTGCTGCAAAGACAGTATTTCACTGTTCTTTCCAATGGCTGAATAGTATTCCATTATATTTACATATATATATACACACGTTTTCTTTATCCACTCATCTGTGGATGGGCACTTAGGTTTATTCTATATCTTTGTGATTGTAAATTGTGTTGGAATAAACATATGAATGCAGGTATCTTTTTTATATAACAACATATTTTTCTTTGAGTAGATACCCAGTATCTGAGTATTGCTGGATTGAATGGTCTGTTACACATTCTTAACAATACATTTCATTTCTTTCCTTTCTCCTTCCTTCTTTCCTTCCTTCTTCCTCCCTCCCTCTCACCCTTCCTTCCTTCTTTCCCTCCTTCCTTCCTTCCCTCTTTCCTTCCTTCCTTCCTTCCTCTATCCCTCCCTCCCTCCCTCTCTTCTGTGTTTCATATCATTATCAGTCTTTTAGAATTTCATATTCTAGAACTGATCAGGCTCTGAAATACTTGGCTGATTTTCCCAGTTATAAAGAATACAGTATTTGAAGGCACCAGCAGTGTACTCTTGGCCCTTCAGAGCCTGTTTCGTGGAAGCCTGCTATGATTTGAATGAGGGTGTCCCCTTCACAATTCATATTGAAACTTAATCCCCACTGGGACAGCATTAAGAGGTGTGGCCTTTGGGAACACTCCAGTCTTATAAATGAGATTAACACCCTTACAAAAGGCTTGAGGTTGAATGGAGTGCTCTCTTGCTCTTCTGCTTTTTCCACCATGTGAGGATACAGTGTTCCTCCCCTCCAGAGCAGACAGCAACAAGGGTGCCAACTTAGAAGCAGAGTACAGCCCTCACCAGATACCGATCCTTCAGTGCCTTGATTTTGAACTTCCCAGCCTCCAGAACTGTGAGAAATAACGTTCTGTTCTTTATATATCACCTAGTCTGTGTATTCTGTTACAGCAGCACAAATGAATGAAGATAAAGCCTATGACATATGAGAAAGCTTGCTGAGACCTTTGCCTAAACTAATGAAAACTACTGATTTTTTCCTCATATCCAAAATATTAAGTTTTTGTTCTGTTTCTTCACATAGTTCATGTCTCGCTCTTTTCATTTAAAGTTATTTTTTCAAACGCCTTCCACTATTGTCACTAGTGCTAGAGAGAGACATGTATCACATGGGAAATAAAAGCTAACCCTGAATTGCAAACAGCTATTATTTGGGAGAATTTGGGAATTTGCAAAACACAAATGGATAACAATTTTGGACTAATTTATTTTATCTTTCTTAAGGTAGGAACCTCCTTCAAAAGTGAACATTTCTCTGGATTCTTGAGACAACTGCATTAAATGAATGCTTTTCCATATTCCATCCTTCCTTCATTAAAAATATACTTAACAGCCACTATGTGTCAAGTATCTTGTTGGGTACTAGAGATATAATAGCAATTAAAAAGAAGGCCACTAGCTGGACACAGTGGCTCATGCCTATAAATCTCAGTATTTTGAGAGGCTGAGGAGTGAGGATCACTTGGACGTAGGAGTTCATGGTTACAGTGAGCTGTGATCAAGCCACTGCACTCCAGTGTGGGTGACAGAGCAAAACCTGTCTCTAAAAAAATTTAAAAAGGTACACCATCATTACCTTCAGTTGAACTTAGAGTCAGTTTGTGGTAGAATGCAGAGATGGCCCCGTACTTCACCTATCCCTGCAAATGTGTCCTTTGCCTGCAACTTTGTAGTGCCCTCCCACTCTGACTCTGGACTTGTCCACATGACTAACTTTGGCCAACAGAATAAGATAGAATTAATGGTATGCCTGTGCCTCCTCCAGGAGCCTTTCATGTTTCCTCTTACACATCTGCCACTAACATGAGTGCATGCCTGGGATAGCCTTCTGGAGGATGAGAGACTTGTGCAGCAGTTGCTCCAGTTACCCAAACCAAGGTCTGGCTAGATCAGCCATGAAGCCCGCTTATCCCCAGATATATGAGTGAGTCCAGCCTTTACAGTTGCCCTGCTGACCTGCAACTGACCCCAAATACATGAGCAAACGCTTCTTGCTGAATGTCACTGATATTTTGTAGCTTTTAAAAATTAAACAACATTATTGCAGCAACAGATGACTGGCACATTGCTTAATCATAAAAAAAAAAAAGCACATACACACACACAAAAACTGGCCAGACGTAGTGGCTCACGCCTGTAATCCCAGCACTTTGAGAAGCCAAGGTGGGCAGATCACCTGAGGTCAGGAGTTCAAGACCAGCCTGGGCAACATGGTTAAACCCCGTCTCTACTAAAAATACAAAAATTAGCTGGGCATGGTGGCACACGCCTGTGGTCCCAGCTACTCGGGAGACTGAGGCAGGAGAATCATTTGAACCTGGGAGGCAGAGGTTGCAGTGAGCCGAGATCACACTACTGCATTCCAATCTGGGCAACAGAGCGAACTCTGTCAAAAAAAAAAAAAAAACAAAGCAAACAAAAACCCTATAAAACTGCAATGTGTTCTCTGAATGACAGGGAATACAGAAATATGAACGCATATAAGAGATAGAGTTGACCTAGACTGGTGGGGAGGGAGGTTAAGGAACATTTCTTTAAGGAAGAGATGTCTGAGCTAAGATCTGGAAGATACACAGAGGTTAACCAGGTGAAGGGTAGAGGAAAGAGGTGTTCAAGTCACAGCAACTTCAAGTACAAAGGTCCTGTAGGGAAGGAGTACAGATGCTGAATTACCTATAAGGCCAATGCAGCTGGAGAATGGAGATCAAGAGGATTCAAAGAAAGAAGGCTGGAATGATAGGCAGTGATTGGAACAAATGAAACACTTTGTAGATGATGTGAAGGGTTTAAGGCTTGATCTAAAGAAATGTGAGAACTACTGAATGGTTTTAAAATGTATACAAGTTGTTTTTCTCACATCCTTACTTTGCTGTGAAATGGGTAGGGAGTTTCTCATATTGAAGAAATTTGCCCATGAATTTCACAATCTAGTTCTGAAAAAAAGTTATTTATTTATTCATCCATTTAGTCAATGAACATTTACTGAGAGGTTCCAATTGGGAATAAATAAATGATTCAGAGATTAAATGAATGAGCCTGTGTCAAGCAATCTGATTGGCACTGGAGAGTGTCAAAGACAAGATTCCTGCTCTTGATAAGCTCACAGTCTAGTGGGGAAGATAGACACACACAAAAAAGACTTCCTTGTTAACCCAGAGAAAGATGAGGAATGTGCTTTAAAAATGTAGAGAAAGAACATCTTGTTCTGTGAGGGTCAAACTGCACTCACTGAGAGCAAAATGAGCTTGAGGAAATTATGGCCCCTATTCTGGCCTGAGAGTTCCTGTCATATCTGATACCGGTGGTTGAGGAGGAAGGAGGGTTGGAGTTATGCTGGCAATGGGGAGCAAACAAGGAAAAGAGATCTGGGGCATGTTCTGCTCTGGAAGTCCATCTCCTAATCCAGGAGTCACAGATCAGTATTGGCCTTCAGCTATTTTCTTGGGTTCCTATTTACTAGGGATGTTCTTTGTGCATCATCTGGTGTTTCTTTTTTTTTTTTTTTTTTTTTTTGAGACAGGGTCTTGCTCTGTTGCCCAGGCTGGAGTGCAGTGGTGCAATCACACTGCAGTCACTGCAGCCTTGGCCTCCTGGGTTCAAGTGATCCTCCTGCCTCCGCCTCCCAAGTAGCTGGAACCACCGGTGCAGGCCACCATGCCTGGCTAATTGTTTCTATTTTTTGCAGAGACATGATCTCACTATATTGCCCAGGTTGGTCTTGAACTCCTAGGCTTAAGCAATCCTCTGGCCTCAGCCTCCCGAAGTGCTGGGATTACTTTGGTGTGAGCCACTGCACTTGGCAGGTATCTATACTTCAAAACAGATATTCCAGATTCTCTCAAAGCTCCCAAGGAGGACTGTATAAAAATCTCACATTTTCTAGGCAAAATGATAGAATATAATTTAAAAATCATGGGGCTTCATTTTTCCTTTAATTAGCCTTTTAAAATGATAGAATAGGCAAATAAGAGCTCATTTTTCTAATTACAGTTTGGATGGATTTGGGAGTAAAGGTTGGATGACTGTATCTTTCAGTTTTAAAGATTTTTATGGGAATTCCATTTCCCTGCAGGTCCTGAGTTGTTAAAAAATTAGAAAAAGGCATGTAAATACTGTTAGTGCCAGCAGCTTCACCTGAAAGAATTGTTTTTGCTCAACTCCACACAGCATGCAACCAGATAGTCTGGGTATTGCTGAGAGCTCATGGTGACATGGACTAAGAAAGAGTTTCAGCGGAACCCTGAACTCTCCACCTTTGACCCCACTGGGTCTTTTTTTTTTTTTTTTTTTTTTTTTGAGATGGAGTCTTGTTCTATCACCCAGGCTGGAGTGCAGTGGCATGATCTTGGCTCACTGTAACCTCTGGCTCCCAAGTTCAAGCAATTCTCCTGCCTCAGCTTCCCGAACAGCTGGGACTGCAGGCACATTCCACTACGCCCAGCTAATTTTTGTATTTTTAGTAGAGACAGGGTTTCACCATGTTGGCCAGACTGGTCTTGAACTCCTGACCTCAGGTGACCCACCTACCTCAGCCTCCCAGAGTGCTGGGATTACAGGCATGAGCCACTGCACCCAGCCTCCATTGGGTCATAACGTTCACTTTGGGAAGTCAGTTCAAAAGTTCAGCAAGACGGGTCTTAGTGCTCTTCCAATAGTTTTGCTCATTATCCTGGATTCTGGCCTTTGATTCTCATCTTCTCTTGATTTGTAGAGTTAATCTGCCAACAAGCTTTGCTCTCCATCAGTAAATAAGAAACTGTTTTATGATGAAATACATTATAAACTCTATTCAGTAGTCACGTTCTCTGCAAATAAAGTTTGTAATCCTTACTATTGGCTGAGGTGCTTTTAAGGTAAAGATTAGAATTTGTTAAATATAAATCCCAAATTTATCTCTGGTGCTGAATTCCTTTTATACCTTCATGCCTGCTAGGAAATCCCCAAATTTCTAACAGTATCCATGGCAGTGAGTTTTCCTTCCCAAAGGTACTGCCTGTTTTATTATTAGAACTTGAATATTCTTTATGTACTGAATACAGTTATGTATCTAGTGGGTGCTCAATAAATCATAGGTATTAAATCATATGAAATTGCTGCTTTTAACGGAACAAAAATAGAAAATATTGACAATTTTAAATACTTCAACTTAATACTAGTTCTGCTGCATACAGCCAATGTAGAAAGTCAAGTTTGAATTACGTTCAGAAATTTCAGCAGCAACCAGAAGGGTCAAATGCTCTTCATATGCTCCTTTAAAAAAAAAAAATGACAGCAGGCCAGATGCGGTGGCTCACACCTGTGATCTTAGCACTTCAGGAGTCTGAGGGAGGAGGATTTCTTGAGCCCAGGAGTTCAAGACCAGCCTGGGCAAGATGGCAAAACCCTATCTCTACCAAAAAAAAAAAAAAATTAGCTGGGCATGGTGGTGCACATCTGTAGCCCTAGATACTTAAAAGGCTGAGGTGGGAGGGTCACCTGAGCCTCAGGAGGTCGAGGCTGCAGTAAACCATGATCACATCACTGCCCTCCAGCCTGGGCAACAGAGTGTCTCCAAACAAAGACAGCAGAAGATTGGAATGATTGAGTCATTTCTTCTTTAGAAGTGCCCAGAACCAATGGGTACAAAGGAGACCTTCAAGAGATATATGTTTTATTAAGTAGGTAAATCTACTTATCATAAGTCATATTCACAATTGAAAGGCTATAAAGGCTATAATTTGATAATATTGCTTAAGACCCTTTGCACTAACTGAATTAAAATACCAATAACAAATACCAAGAAAAAGAAGAGAAATAAGTTTGCAGGCCTCATCTGCTAGCACAGCCAACTACCCACGTCTTGACGGAAATGAATTCTTGTAAGGGTTGAATATTCTCCTAGAGCTCATTTATATTTCTGTCATGATCCAGTAAGTTCTAAGAGTGAGAGAAACTACATTTCACATAGTCCACATGAGCCCTGGCACATCTAATCTGCAATCTCTACTTTTAATTTATATCTGAAAAATGAATGAATGAACATCTACAGGGATATAAAAGCCAGGGTCACATAAACACAATGCATAATTCTATTACACCTGATGCCCAGCTCTGAACAAATAAACTCTATTACATATGCTAGCTTTATATCAGAGAGAGTAAACCAAACTGCTCCCCGCCAGGAGACATGCAAATCTGTCAAATAATACAGCATTCAGCCCAACCCACTGACTTGATCATATATGTTTGTGTGTGTGTGTGTGTGTATTTAAAACCAAGTTTTAATTTTAATAGCATTCCTTTTTAATTTAAGCAGAGCAAAATGGAAGTGACAGTGAAACAGATGCAAAAGTATGGTGAAAAATATCTCCTTGGACAAAGCTATTTTAATGAAAGCAACACTCTACGCAGGCTTCCTGATTCCTTTTAGTTATTCAACCACCCAAATTAGATTTACTTCACTGGCTGTCTTCATCAGATTGACAAAACTGGGGACTATCCAAAAGAAATAAAAGGTGAGGGTTTTCTTTAAAGCGGCATATCAGGTTTTGAACACAAACATGTAGATTAAGTGAAGGAACTTGATTAAACCCACAATTCAAATAATGATGAACTGAATGCTGGAATTCAGCTGCCTGACACACTTTAGCATATGAATTAAATTTTCTGTTCCCTAACCCACTTAAAAAAACTATATTCAAACATCTCCTTTCAAGGAATTGGCCATATGTGAAATGAACAGACTCTTGGGTCGACATAGGGCTTGGCTTGCAATTTCTGAGTTTGCTAGAAAAGTGAGTTTATTGCATTATATTAAAATGGACACTGGTGGATTCATTTGAGTATATGACACTATAATAGCCATGCCTATTCAACCAAGTGTGCCATCACTAAAATACAGACAGGTGTACCAGCAGTTGTTCCTTGAGTTATAATACCGTAAAGGGATGTTTATGGCCAGGTGCTGAAGAAGGTACTTTAAACAATGAGGTGAGTACACATGATGATGGGGAAAGAACTCTCATGATGTATGACATGTATCTTCCTAAGCACATTCACAATTCTGAAGCAAAATGTTTTTCATAAAACCTTCATTCCACAAATAGAATTTAAAAATGGCATTGTAGCATATGGCCATGTAAATTGTAAATGCTATCCACATGTCTTCAGCAACGCCAGTGTGGATGGGCTAATGAAGATGCAAATGGAAAAAGGTATACTACTGAGTTGGCTACCTCAGAACACCCAGATGGCCCAGAAATTCCAGACCATTTTGTGAATACCGAAAGGAAAAATGTGATCAGGATATAATTACAGCCTTCATAATTACGGTCTTACAGATCTAAGATTTCACATAGTTTAAATATCACAAGATGCAGAGGGAGACGTAAATGCTTTACGAATCATATAAGGAAAAAAGGAAGCAAATCAACTACAAAGAGGTGGAGGTTAGATGATTTCCAATTATTGATACGGCACTGTAGGGAGACGGATTGAGTTTTGTGGTGGAGATTAGATACAGCTGATTAAGTCCTGAACAGTTTAGTGAGCTGGGTAGGAGCTACAGTTTGAGTACATTTTGAGTTCATTTTTTAAAGCACTGTACTTTACACACATTGCATCATGGTTATTGCCATTTTGAGATTAATACAACTAAAGCTCAGAGAGATGAAATAATTTCCTCAAAGTCACCAAGCTAGTAAGTGCCCAAACAGCAATGTGAATTCCAAGTCTAATTCCAAAGCCTACATAAGAGCTAACCAAGGCAGCCTTTCATGTATCACCTTTATGACTTTTGCCAGACTATGCACCATCTGAGCTGTAATCTACTTAATATGATACTCTAAACTTATACATTTATACTTTAAAATGTTTATTTAAAATGGTACATATATACCGTGGTATACTATGTGGCCGTAAAAAAGAATGAGATCATGTACTTTGCAGGGTCATGATTGGAGGCCACTACCCTTAGCAAACTAACACCAGAACAGAAAACCAAATACTGCATGTTCTCACTTATAAGTGGGAGCTAAATGATGAGAACACATGGATACCTAGAGGGGAACAACACACACTGGGGCCTATGAGAGGGTGGAGGCTGGGAGGAGGGAGAGGATCAGGGAAAACAACTAATGGGTACTAGGCTTAATACCTGATGAAACAATCTGTACAACAAACTCCCACTACACAAGTTTACCTATGTAATAAACCTGCATGTGTACCCCAGAACTTAAAAGTTTAAAAAATGAAAAATGTATAATGGTATTTTAAACTATTTTTTATTTTTACTTTTTTGAGACAGGGTCTCATTCTGTTGGCCAGGCTGGAGTGCAGTGGTACAATCTCATCTTACTGCAACCTCCACCTCCTGAACTCAAGTGATCCTCCTACCTCAGCCTCACGAGTAGCTGGAACTGCAAGGCACATGCCACTACACCTGGCTAATTTTTTGTACATTTTGTAGAGACAGAGTTTTACCATGTTGCCAGGCTGGTCTCAAACTCCTGGGCTCAAGCAATCCACCACCTCAGCCACAAAACGTGCTGAGACTACAGGTGTGAGCCTCTGTGCCAAGCCTTTTAATACTACTATTAATGAAAAATAGTTACCTGTCAGTGACATAAGCAGAAGGCAACTATAAAAGTAAAAGTAAATTTAGTCTAGCTAAATACTGTTGCTTACCAAAGCTCTGATCCTGGGGCCTTCCTTTTCCTTGTAAAGAGGGCTCTGAGAACCAGGGAGGTTTTAAAGAACTTCTTGCACCCAAATGAGGCTTTTCTCTGGATGTAAACATAAGGCCTGAAGGAGAACTAAAAAGGGAATTCTATTCTTGTCGTGTGATGCCGTCCTATTTGATGCCATGTGGTGTGCCACCTGTATTCACTGTGCCTTCCACCTGTGGCATGCTGGCCTTGTTTTTGGGAAAGCATGTGCCCATTGGCTGAGCATTTCTTGTGAGCTGGATCAAGGGAAGATGGAAGGGAGTGATTGGATCTAATCATTTTTTTTCAAACCCAAATTCACCTTGAAGGAAACCAGATGCCTGTTTCCATGTATGGCTCAGTTAAATTTTATATATAACAAATCTGAGATCAAACTCAAAATTAAGCAAAGAGCTAAAAATCTTACACAATATTGATGTTCAACAGCATTCAAACCTATTGGCTCTAGGAACTACTGGATATTGTTTGCCATGCTTCCTGGATAAACTATGGGATATTGGTGTGCAAGCCACACCAGGCCTCTCCCTCTTGCAAAACTTTGCCTTGGAGAAGACACGCTGGAAGTTCTTAGTGTCTTGCCTACTCCTGGGCAAACCTCAATGGTTATATGAGGCCCCAAAGTGATTTCTTACCATAATTTTATCCTGGGCTTCTCCTTCTATTTAAAAACACAGAACAGCCTGGTGCGGTGGCTCACACCTGTAATCCCAGCGCTTTGGGAGGCTGAGGCGGGCAGATCATGAGGTTAGGAGTTCGAGGCCAGCCTGGCCAATATGGTGAAACCCCATCTCAAAAAATTACAAAAAATTATCTGGGTGGGGTGGCGCCCCCCTGTAGTCCAAGCTACTCAGGAGGCTGAGGCAGGAGAATTGTTTGAACCCTAGAGGTGGAGGTTGCAGTGACCAAGATCGTGCCACTGCACTCCAACCTGGGTGACAGACTGAGACTCCATCTCAAAAAAAAAAAAAAAAAACAGAACAACAGCATGGCTATTAGAGTACCAAGACCATCACCACAAAATACTAAAACCCAACTCCATGGTCAAACAGAATGATCAAAAGATATTTGTACATTCTTATTTCAAAGGTATTTTATTTCTTAATCTTCTATCATTTGACTCACTAGTATGCTTAACAGTATATATAAACTTTTGCAAAAATTCAACCAGTATCTTGGCTTTTTTATAGCAAGTACTCTGTCTACCCATAAAAAGCCACATTCATGCATTCAAATCTACTATGTAGTACACACACACACACACACACACACACACACTCTCTCTCTCTCTCTCTCTCTCTCATTAGTTGTTTGTTTTTAAATAACTGAATTTCAGTAGCAGAAAGGGTAAGGGATCCTAAGTGGTAAATATATAGAAACTGAAAGAAATGCAAATTCAGATTCATATCAGGAAACAGATTTTCAAATGGTGATAAAACTGTACGCAAGACTGTTTAAGAAAAAGCACCAGAGTCATTGGAAAAAAAACAAAACGGGCAGTTTAAATGTCATCCTGGGAGGAATAGCATATTAACTGGCAAAGCAGCCTAATAACCTACAGGCCCTCTACATGTTCCAAGTATTTAGACTTCTGAGGAAATACATGTTTATTTTACAATTAGGAAAGCATACTACTTGCCTCTTAAAATTTTCAGGAACCAGCAACCGGTTTAATTATTAGCAGAGTTCCTTGGCCAAATTATTGCTTCCAAAAAAGGTGATATCCTCACATGATACACATTCCTTTTTGCAATCCTAAGGCCTGGCACAATGACTGGCACACAAACATGGCTCAGTGAAAACCCATAATGGGTAAATTAGTATATAGGTGAGATCTTGCTCTTAAATACAATAGAATTTGGCCAGATTTTGGAAATGTGAAGAGAGAGTTGATGTGAATGCCAATTGTTCCACCTTTCTCTAGCTAAGTATCAATGTAACACTCATGATCCTTTCTCAAATATTTCAAATAGCATATCCTACACTTTCTTAGTTGACACAATTATAGAAATAATTTTAGAAAATATGCTCTAATTTTCTAAAGGTACATTTTTATGTAAAAGAAAAGCATAGGCATGAAACAATATTCCACCACACACTTGTGGTTCAGTAATCATTTTGCTGTTTTAGTGAAATATCCTCAGAGCAACTGAAACTGCTAAATATAAAGGAATGAAAACAGAAACAAAGATGATAAGCAATTTCTATTTCTACTGAAATCTGAAAATATAGAATCTCTATTTTTAATTTGAAGTCTAGAAATGAAATCAAAATATATCTTTTCTATAGCTGAGTCTGAAAACCAAGTTTCTTTGTAAAATAAATAGGAAAACTTTTTTTTAATAGGGGAAAGTATTATTCTCCAGGTCATACCATTTTAATACATTAGACCCCAATTTTTATATCTTGGTTTCTGGAACCTGAAGCAACTGGTTCTCTGTTGATTACTAATTTGAGGGAGGAAAGCTGTCAGGAGGGAGGTAAACTGTTAGTCAGAGCTCGGCCTTCTGGATTTGAGAGGAACTGCATACACCAGGCAAGTGTGGAGGCCACATTCAGAAACTCCCAAGGGGGATGGTGATGTTCTGTAGTTAAAGTCTTCTCAATTAGAGAATTGAGAGATAGCTTCTCAATTAGAAACACCTCAGTTCTAAGAAGATGCTGTCTTATTCCTGAACTTGACTCCATAAAAGCAAATGCTCCCTATTTCTCCAGTTCAGAATACTTCATGAAATGCAAAGCCTGGGTTAAGCACCAGAGAGCAATGCTTCTCAAACTTTTAGAGTGCATACAAATCTCAGAGAGCTGGTTAAAATGCAGATTTTGATTCACTCGGTTGTGGGGGATGCCCACAGTTTGTACTTCTGATAAGCTCCCAGGTGATGTGGATGCTACTGATTTGTGGACCACACTTAGTACAAGAACATAGAGAATACACACCTGTGGCTTCCTTGACTTTACCATCTGGTGGGGAAAGTCTATAAGTAAATATGTAACCATTACAGTTTGACTTCACACTGTTCCCACCTACTGATTAATATGGTTGTACCACAATTTTTTTTTTGTTTTTGGAAATGGAGTCTCTCTCTGTCACCCAGGATGGAGTGCAGTGGCATGATCGCGGCTCACTGCAATCTCCACCTGCTGGGTTCAAGAGATTCTCCTGCCTCAGTCTCCTGAATAGCTGGGACTACAGGCGTGTGCTACCATGCCCAGCTAATCTTTTGTATTTTTAGTAGAGATGGGGGTCTCACTGTGTTAGCCAGGATGGTCTCGATCTCCTGACCTCATTATCTGCCCCCTTGGCCTCCCAAAGTTCTGGGATTACAGGCGTGAGTTACTGCACCCAGTCTGTACTACAATTTTATTTTATTTCTGCTGGAAAACTTCTTTTCATGAATATGATGAAACATAATTGTATAAAATTATACCAAAAAAAGACATCTGTTATGAAGTTTTACTTTAAAAAAGAAATCAATTATGAGAAAACAAAAATTACACGTTACACTTTTTTGACTGAAATAAATGAAAGTGTTTCATTAAAGAGGGAATCAACTCCCCCTATGAACATCCAATTATTCAATTAAAGTTTCTTGGGTAAAGTCAACATCAACCAGAAATGTTGACTTTATAACTATTTCTACCTCCCGTTTTAAACAATCAAGTGTCAAAAGATAAGAGTTCCCTACTCATTCCATAAATATTTACTGAGCATCAACTATACGTTAGGCACTGGGCTGGGTACAGAGGTAGACAGTTAATGAATGAGGGGAGCCAAACAAGAAACAAGTAAGCAATGAATTGGTAATAGTTAGAAAACTAAGTGATAGAAGATGAAAAACCAGCCTCCAAGATAGCCCACAATGATCCTCATCTCCCAGTATTCATTTTCTTGTACAGACTTCTTCCAAGCTAACTAGGACAGACCTGTGTAACCAATAGGATACTGCGGAAATGACAGTGCATGACTTCTGAGGCTAGGTCATAAAAGACACTGTAGCTCCGTCTTGCTCTCTTGGCTCTTTTGCTCTGAGGGAAGCCAGCTGGCCTGTCATGACGGTACTCATGCAGCCTCACAGAGCGATCCACATCATGAGGAACTAACCAAGCACTGACTTGCCAGGTTTTTGAGTGGGCCACTTTGGTGGCATATTCTCCAGACTTGGTTAAGCCTTCAGAGATGACTATAGCCCTGGCTGATGACTCGACTGCAACCTCATGAGAGACCTTGAGCCAGGACCACCAAGCCAAGCCACTCCTGGATTCCTGATCCACAGAAACTGTGTGAAACAATAAATGATTATTGTTTAAAGCCTCTAAGGTTTGGCATAATTTGCTGTGCTTCAATAATAGAGAACTAATAGAGAAGAGAGGTGGGTGAGAAGGTGAGAACACACCTCCTTAAACAGATGGTCCGAAAAGGCTTTGAGAAGGAGACATTTAAGCTGAGAATGGATAAAATGGAACCAGCTCTGGAGTAGAAAGAACTGCCTCAGCCTCTCAAGTAGCTGGGATTATAGGCATGTGCTACCACACCCGGCTATTTGTCTTTTTTTTTTTTGTTTCGTAGAGATGGAGTTTCTCTACGTTGGTCAGGCTGGTCTCGAACTCCCAACCTCGGGTGATCTGCCCACCTTGGCCTCCCAAAGTGCTGGGCTTACAGATGTGAGTCACTGCACCCGGCCACCCAGCTAATTTTTAAAAAAATTCTCAGTAAAGACAGGGTCTCACTATGTTGCCCAGGCTGATCTCAAACTTCTGAGCTCAAGCGATCCTCTTCCCTTGGCCTCCCAAAGTGTCTGTATTACAGGCATAAGCCGCCGCTTCCAGCCCTGAAACCATTTTTATAACTCACAATGAGATAAATAAGTTAGAGGGGTGGGAAGGAGAGGTGTTGTGTGATAATATTGGGAAAGAATTCCCAGTGCTTCCTTCTCACCACAAACTGTAACCAATCCTAACCCTTTGAAACATATTATAGGGGCAGCACTTGAAAAGACAAACAGAATGTAAATAATTAATACAATAAGAATGCCCAAACTGAATTTTCAACCTCAAAACAAAACCTGTCTGGAGAAGTGTATTAAATTCTGGTTGTTTTCATTACTTGGGCTTCTCGCAGTCTATCTTTACTGACTTAAATCTAACTTTGAAATAGAAATTCTTCTCATGGACAGGAGCCGCTCTTATTTTCGTGTGGCTCTCTAGACTTCCCTGCAAAGTCTTCTGCTGCTCTTAAGCAATCACGCAGAATCACAAGTGCTGTGGGCTCAGAGAAACTTCGATCTCAGTGGTGATCTTGACTATTAATTGAACAACTGAAAGTCATTTGCTTAATGGAAAGTATTATAGCATATGGTACCATTCCAATCAAGGTTTAATCTATTTAAAAGCAGACTTTCAAGAACATAAACCTGTATTTTCTTTCTAAAAAGAATCACTTCACAGTTGAAGTTCACAGAAATTTTAAACCCTTGATCCACAGCCAACACTGACATGGTTTTACTCCTCTAATACTACAGTTACCTTTCTGAATTCACTGGAAACATTTTTTAGCCAACAAGTTTAACAGACACATGATCTTAATGTATCTGAACTCTGGAAAACTGAAAGCTGGAAATCTGGACCATATTGTAAAAAGTAATCTGAGATGCCAGTGAGTGTGGAGTGGGGGGCAGAGAGGCATTAAGCAAACATACGAATTAGGGTTTTTTTTACATCTTTGATTATAAATTAGATGTTTTGTCTAGATTAAAGCCATTAACATGCACAAGTAGAAAAAATGTGTTTGAATGTGATATGGTTTGAATTTCTCACATTTAAGTATGACAAGACAACACAAGAATAATATGGGACACATATAAGAATTGAGACAGAACCACGGCTGCCTGGTTAAAGGTTATTTCTGGTTCCATAGTAAAATAAAAGTTAGGACACATAAGAGAAATCACTACATACTATTTATGTATAGTTTGGGTGCTGTCTTAGTTCATTTGTGCTTTAATAATAAAATACGTGAGACTGGATAATTTATGAAGAACAGAAATTTACTCTCACAGTTCTGAAGGCTGGAAAGTCCAAGATCAAGGTGCCAAGATCTTCCAAGATGGCACCCTGTTGCTGTAGCCTCTGGAGAGGCCAAATACTGTGTCTTCACATAGCAGAAGAGATGGAAGGCCAAAAGGCCTAAGTTAGTTCCCTTTTGCCTATTTATGAGGAATGCTCATTACTTTATCACTTACCAAAAGGCCCTACCTCTTAATAGCACCACAATGGGGATTAAGTTTCAATGTGAATTTTGGAGGGGACATATTCAAACCATAGCAAGTGCTATATGAAGTTTATAATAAATTTTCCATAGTTCTCACTACAGTATATGGATTCAGTCATTCTTAACACTGTGTTATTTTCATAATCTTCTATGGTAATGAATCCATTCCAGTATTATGTTAAACATAAAATGTCTGAATTAAGGTAGATTATATTCAACTATTTAGAATCAAGATTCTGTAAGCGATCCCTTATTTCAGATTCGTCAATAAGTTCTTTTAGTGTAATGAAATAAAAATTTTATTTCCCCAAAACATCTCTTAAAGAGAGTGCTGCATTTCCTTGCAAGGAATGCTTTTATAATTCAAATAAGGTAAAAGCATAAGATGCTAATGTCATGTTTAGCAACCAAAATGGTTCTTAAATTACAACATATAATATTAGGAGAGAAATTTGCATCCCTCCAACAAAAAAGAAGGATGTAGACAAGAGTAAGTAAGCCAGGGCGTTGCTTGGGAGAAGGGTGAGAAGGTAGAGAGAAAAGCTTCAGATCTGGGATAAAGGAGGATCTCTAGTTGACAGAAGTATTGAATATAAACTCTTAAGCTGTTTGCTTGAAAAGAGAAGTATGGGTGTGTTGGGGGGTGGGATTTACACGTAATGTAAATCTCATCCTCTATCTACTCATTCCTTTCTAAGATATTACCCACCAATTCTTTTGCGATCATAGATTCCTCACTAAGTTCCAAGTCTGGGTTGCAATGAGGAGAAAACAGAGCTGGAATGAATAGAAACAGAAACTGAAGGGCAAAGAGCAGATGACATTTGGGTTTTTAAAATTAGGTTGGTGCAAAAGTAATTGCAGTTTTTGCCATTAAAAGTAATGGCAAAAAGCACAATTACTTTTGCACCAACCTAAAAGTATTATACCTCAGTATGAAAAATATTAGGAATATTTAGGAAAAACATTAGAAATACCTAATAGTATTATTCCTCAGTATGAAAAGTAAACCAGGTATATATAAACATGGAATAAAATCTACACACTAATAAATGATTATTCTTCTCAATACAAGTATAATTGACACCATAATTTACAGATCTGCTAATCCTTTTCTGCCTTTGTATCTGGCAACGCTCACTTCTTTAGCTAATGTAAATGCCAGTCTTTTTTTTTTTTTTTTTTTTTGAGATGGAGTCTCACTGTGTTGCCCAGGCTGGAGTGCAGTGGCACAATCTTGGCTCACTGCAACCTCCACCTCTCAGGTTCAAGCGATTCTCCTGCCTCAGCCTCCTGAGTAGCTGGGACTACAACTGCCTGCAACCATGCCTGGCTAACTTTTGTATTTTTTTTTTTAGTAGAGACAAGGTTTCACCATATTGGCCAGGCTGGTCTTGACTCCTGACCATGTGATCCGTCCGCCTCAGCCTCCCAAAGTGTTGAGATTACAGGCGTGAGCCACCGTGCCCAGCCAAATGCTAGTCTTACAAATACCTCTCCCCTAAGAGAAACAAATGACACAATAAGTGTTAGCTTGGGAAGGGGTGGAGAGGGTTTTTGAAGAGGGACTGGCCATCTGAGAATTAAATGAGATGATGCCGGCAAAGAGCTTCTATCAATATCCTACATGTACTAAACACAGCAAATGTGACCAGTTATTCATAGGAATAATAGTAGAAACACATTACTTCCTTCTGCCTGCTTCTGTCTCTAGGGAAGGGTTTTACCCTGATCCATGAGAGAGACTATTACCTAAAAGATACAAGGGGGACAGGGCTAAGGAAGAGATTATCTCACTGCCCTGGAATAATCTACTGAGAAGTTAATGTGGGATCCACCTCTCTTAGTACTAATGGTTTTTCTCTCCACTTTAAAGTCTAGCTGAAAAAAGCCTCCAGCATTCTCAGCAATTAGAATGAAGTCTCTGGGTTCCAAATGCATCTTTGATAGATGCCTCTAACTGCATCAACGTGGCAGGTGCATTTCTCTCAGCATTTAATGCAAATTCTCCCTGTTGTCTAAGGATAAGTAACTACACAATCATGTCAGGAGTCCCCAACATAAACTCACCAGGGGTTTTAATTACTCTCCAGTGATGATGTCTCATACAAAATCAGAGAAATGAAAATCCAGTCAGTGTGTGTGCATATTTGTCGATGTCCCAGGTTATCCCCAGAACAGTCAGGGCATCATTTCTGTTCCAATAGAGGAATAAGACAGGAACCCATGTCCAGTTCAGGTGTGTGAGACAGCACTGCACCCTGTAGAATGGGTCAGAAGAATGAGTGATTTCCCAGTGACACTGCCTGCAGCATCCCTCCTTCCCTTGGGACGCATAAATGAGTAGCTACAAACTCAAGCTGTGGAGCCAAACAAACCTGGGTTCACATCTCAGCCTGCTACATGCTCACTGTTTCATCCCAGACAACCTCTGTAATCCTCAAATTTCTCATGAGTAAATGGTGATCATCCTGTGTATCCAGCATAAAGTTGTGAGGATTAAGCAAGAAAATCTAAACACAGTATGTAGTGTATGGTAAACCCCCAATGAATTTAGCAACACCAAGAGAAATGCAGAGGGAGTCCCTGTCCCTTTGTTGCAGCGGACATGTTGCTATGAGGGTCCAGGTGTTCTTCCTCCCACCCAGGCCTCTAATTGGGTGAATCAG
Source organism: Cacajao melanocephalus (assembly GCA_963573385.1). Taxonomy (NCBI): domain Eukaryota; kingdom Metazoa; phylum Chordata; class Mammalia; order Primates; family Pitheciidae; genus Cacajao; species Cacajao melanocephalus. The sequence goes on along the minus strand of CAUYLG010073652.1, from coordinate 11,665 downwards.
AAGAAAAGCATCTTATTTCCCACATGGGCCTAAGAGTAAACATGTTGAACAAACTATGTATATATATGTAGTTATATATATATATATATATACACACACGCACACACATACATATACACACATACACACAGAAACATATATGCACGCATACATATATACATACATATATGTATACAGACATGCATATATATGTATACACACATATATATATAAATACAACTGCTATAGATCTCACAAATGAAAATGCCCATCTCTGCAAGTTCATTCTATACGTAACTTTTATAAATCCAGGAACCCATACAAACTAGTTTCAGAGGATCATCCCTTTCAAAGAAACAGTCCAACAACCAAAAGTAATTAATAATAGATACAATTCTTTATTTAAGGTCTCATATTTCATCAAAGGCACACTCATCAATAATCTATTGACATGATTTTTAAAGTCTCTTTGCTTTCTCCTCTTGAAATCCATTATACTATCCAACTGCAATGGAATTTCTGTCCTCTCTACCCTACCCACTTACCTCAAGCCCATCCTTTTGGTATATAGATCAGCCTAGCTTCTCCTCCAGAAAGCAGGGCTTGCTTCTGCTTAGGAGAGAGAAAAGTGAGTGAACTAAAACATGGTTGTCCTTGGTGATCATGAAGAAAGGGGAAGCAGTGCAGACTCATCTAAGTGACTTTTGTCTCTGTTAAACTATATTTGGCCTGAATTACATAAGGACAGTTGAGTCTTCATGTAATTAACTGCCATCTAACTTAATACATAAACTAACTGAAAGTCTAACTTACGAGTATACTTTTGTAACAATCAGCCAATCACAGCAGCTGGGCTTGAGTCAGTCACAGGCAGCCAACTGATCAAACCATATTCAAATAATACAAGTGCCAAGCTGTAATCACTCAAGTTTCCATACCTGACTTTTGTCCTCTGTCCATAAATGCTGCCTGCCTATGTAGTGGAGCAGAGCTCTCTGAACTCTTCTGGTTCTGAGAACTGAGTGATTCCGGTATCATTCTTTGCTCAATTAAACTTTGTGAAATTTAATTTGTCTAAACTTTTTCTTTTAACACCTCTGCACATACAAAATACAAGAATGCCATCCCTGTACCTTTTTTTCTCCCTCATTCTTAATTCATGGCTTTATTTTCAAATATAAAGATGCAAGGATAGAAAACCTTCCTACCCCGAAGTAGGAATGCATGTTTCCTATCTCCCTTTGCCTTTTCTTTAAAGAAAGCAAAAAGTCATTAAGATGTTAATGCTGAGATAAGTCATTGGAAGAAGGATGGAAAGAAACTACAAGAAATGATGGGTGCTGCCAAGCAGCTAATCTGTTTTTATAAAATACTTCAGACATAAATGGCATTTGCATTAAGTGAAGAAAACTCCTCTTCCCCTCCCCTACACAAAAGGAAAGGCAAAGAAATGCAAAGGAAGTGGTAATTGCCAGGTGTCTAGATATGGGACCACTGCCCTCTAGTGTACTTAAAAATTTTCTAAATCCCTTTGTCAGATATCTTTACCTGAACAATAGAAGGAAACAGAATAAAACATGAACCTCTGTTGAACTATCCAATAGAATCATTTTTTTAAATGCTGTCAATTATTAAGAGAGTGATATGATGGCTTCCCACCACCTCACTATCTGTTGGTGCCAACACTTTCTTCAGGCCCTACACATGGATTCTTTGTTTCAGTCCAACAGATTACCAAAGGGCAGAAGAAGTATTAAAGATATTTCACAACTGGTGTGGCATAGGCACTAGCCAACCAGAACAGATGCCTGAAAGATGACAGCTGGCAGCAATTCTGCCTCTTCCCTTTACAGAGCCAGCATTAACCCCTTAGATGCTAAACTGTGGAGAGGTTCTGGGTTCCTGGGAGAGGGACCAGGTAGCCAAGAGAGTTGGAGGCCTGGGACAAAAGTATGTCAATATTTCAACCACTGGCCATCTGTACTGGGGTGTTCTGGCTGAACATTTGCTCTGCAAAGAGGATTAGTAAACATAAGAAAAATTACCCACTAAGCAGAGCAGAAGAGTGACCCAGAGTCCACTAGCAAATACCTGAAGAAGCTCTTCCTCCCAGCAGCTGTTCCTTCTCTTCCCAATGGCCAGGAACATCCTCTAGACCAGGACAGGGGTGTAGTTGTGTCAGTAGTGGGTGCCAGGAAATCGACCCTACAGTCTTGGTTCTACTACTTTCGTGTGTCCTTAGGTGGATATTTTGATCTGGGCCTCCATATCTCTGTTTTTAAAATAAAAAGGTTAGACTGAAGTTTTTCAAGGACCCTTCTCTCTGTAGGTAGAAATTATTATGTTTTTCCTAATCTGTTTTTTTTTTTTTTGAGATGGAGTTTCGCTCTGTTGCTCAGACTGAAGTAAGTACAGTGGTGCCATCATGGCTCACTGCAACCTCTACCTGCCTTAGCCTCCTGAGTAGCTGGGAGTACAGGTGCCCACCACCACACCTGGCTAATTTTTGTATTATTAGTAGAGATGGGGTTTCACCACGTTGATCAGGCTGGTTTCGAACTCCTGACCTCAGGTGATCCACCCACCTCGGCCTCCCAAAGTGCTGGGATTACAGGCGTGAGCCATCGCGCCCGGCTATGATTTGGTATTTCTAAGTGAATTCTACATACAAGATTATTCAGCATAATTTTTAATGACAATACTACCTTCAGAATTCCTGATGGCAAAAACATCATCTTGAGTCAGCTCTTAGGCTATAAAAAAGTGATCAGCAAATATCTTGAAATTTCCTTGAAAGATTTCATTTCTTTAGAATTTTTTAGTTTCTATTTCCAAATACTACCCGAAATTTAGCCACTTATAAGTAACTTTCTTTTTTATGTTTTCTTTTCTTTTTCTTTCTTTCTCTTTCTTTCTTTATTTCTTTCTTTTTTTTTTTTTTTTTTTGACAGTGTCTTTCTATGTTGCCCAGGCTAGGGTGCAGGCATAATCATAGCACACTGCAGCCTTGAACTCCTGGCCTCAAGCAGTCCTCCCACCTCAGCCACCCAAGTAGTTGGAACTAGAGGCATGTACAACCATCCCTGGCTATAAATAAGTGTTTTCCTAAGATTTACTTAATTCCTTGAGGAAACTAGCAAGATGATAAAGCTGATTTAAAGAAGAATAGAAGAGGCCAGGCACAGTGACTTATGCCTATAATCCCAGCACTTTGGGAGTCTGAGGTGGGAAGACTGCTTGAGCCCAGAGGTCAAGACTGCAGTAAGCCAGTGCATTCTATCCTGGGTAACAGAATGAGAACCTGTCTCAAAGGAAAAAAAAGAGAGTAGAATAAACTAGTAACATAAATTCAGTAGAAAAAAATAATGCTGGCATAGGACTGCAAACTTAGTTACAAAACAGTTGCTGTTTTACTAGGGCAAATAAAATATAACAGTTGGGGTCACCTTCCATGCTGGGCAAAAGTAGTTCATATCTCTGACAAAAATCATCAGTAACTTATCAATCTTCTGCAAATTATTATTCAGATTTTACAGAGTCTAGACTTCAATTAATAACAAACAGCCAAACAAAGCTACATCTCCTGAAGCATCAGCTGATTCTTAGAGGAGCTAATATGACTTTGAAAAAGCACCCAGTAATCTTTTTGTTTTATTTCAAAATTTCCAAAAACTCTTCTTAAGAATTTTTTAATTCCTTGACCCTAAAACATCAAGGTAGCAGATCTCAATAAGAGAGAGAATAATAAGGACTGTAGGAATTGAAAAGTGTAAAAACAAACAAAAAATACCCTCAGTATTTTATAGTTGAAATGAAGAAAGGGGGAAACAAACCAAAAACTAATGTGAAAAACAAGAAGTTGATCAAGTAGTTAAACCAAAAAGAAGACCTCTGTCTCTCTCACCACTACTACACCAACTCTTACACACATACCTTTTAAAGATGTTTCTGTATTGGCTGAAATGTGCGGATGTGCAGTATTCTTCAAAGTAACCAATAATGTTCAGTTAATAATGACTATATAATTTTGATCATATAGCAAATGATCACGATAATAGACACAATTTTAATTCAATTTCCAATTCACAGATGTTAAACCAGCCTAAAGTAAAAAGGCTGCTTGAAGTTTTTGACTGTTGGATACACAGAGGAGCAAAACTTGCTATGTCAGTTTTTTAATTCGCATGATTTTATTTGCACAACTCATGACTTTCTTCTCCTTTCAAAATGTAAATTACTTTCACGAAAAAGCATTAAACACAAAATTAAATCTTAAAATGGGCAAAGTTGAAGCCAAATCATCCAAAGGAAAAGAAGACAGCCTTGAGCAGCAGGGTGCAGAACACAGACATTACCATCTTCATCTGCATAGAAATGAGTCGGACTGTGTTTGCAAGTTCATCATTTGAAATACTACAGAAATACTCATGAAACAGTGCACTTCCCCACAGATAGCTGATCTGTTAGATAACTAACAGCACAAAACCAAAATGTCTTTGTTTCGTATACATATGTATTTATATATGTATATGTGTATATGTACATGTACATACATATATGTATATATACGTATTCATATATACATATATTTATATATCGACATATAATATATAGATATATCTTTTTTTTTGAGACAGTGTCTAGCTCTGTTGCCCAGGATGCAGTGCAGTGGCGCGATCTCGGCTCACTGTAACTTCCACTTCCCAAGCTCAAGCGATCCTTCCACTTCAGCCTCCCAAGTAGCTGGGACCACAGGCATGTGCCACCACACCCAGCTAATATTTGTATTTTTTGTAGAGACATGGTTTCACCATGTTGCCCAGGCTGGTCACACTCCTGGGCTCAAGCAATCTGATCTGTCCACCTTGGCCTCCCAAAGTGCTGAGATTATAGGCATGAGCCACCGTGCCTGGCTGTATTACATATATATTTACAATGCTATTTTAAAAAAAATCAGTGCCAATCACTTGGAAGCGACAAGTGAAGGTGCTGATTTTTTTTTTTTTTTGAGATGAAGTCTTACTTCTGTTGTCCACGCTGGAGTGTAGCGGTGTGATCTCAGCTCACTACAACCTCCGCCTCCCAGGTTCAAGCAATTCTCCTGTCTCCGCCTCCTGAGAAGCTGGGATTACAGGCACCTGCCACCATGCCCAGCTAATTTTTGTATTTTTAGTAGAGATGAAGTTTCACCATGTTGGCTAGGCTGGTCTTGAACTGCTGACCTTAGGTGATCCACCCTCCTCAGCCTCCCAAAGTGCTGGGATTACAGGCGCAGGTCACTGTGCCCCGCCAATGTTCTGAATTTTTAAAAAATTAACCCTATATTCTAGGCCTTTCCTTAGCCCTTTTCTTAAAATTCCAATATTTTGTTTGTACTATCCCAATTCCCTGAAAGTCTAAAGGGTTACAAACATGCCCTATGCTGAATAATTTTTTGTTCTTTGACTCTGAACAATGCCCAGAAGAGGGTGCTCATAGAACAATCAGCCTTGCTTTAACTGTGAAGCTAGGACACATCCTTTAGATCAAAGTTTGGTAACCCCAACTTTGGCAAGTGTGTGGCCGTTTTGCTTCCTGGATAAAACCATGGCTGCTATGATGACTGTAGTGTGTTAAGATTGCAGAAGGAGACACGAAAAGTTCCCTATATTAAAAGCAATTCAAGAATACATTTTAAAGTTGGCGAAGACCTTTTAAATGAGGAAAGACAGGGAGACAAATGATTACTTTTACTTTTCATCAACTTTCTGTTGTACACATGGCTTCTTTTATAGTATAATTAATTTTAATGTATATCAATTAAAACTTTTATTAGTAAAAAATAAAGCTAACAATTAATACTTTAAAAACCAAGTAGTATAGCTGACAGAATCTATCAATATATTGCTATTTCATTCAGGAATTTATCTTTGCTGTATCTAGAAAATGAAACTTCTGTTATGTTTTATGTTTTAGAATACTTAAGTAGGTTACTACTCAGAATCCATAACATTATAATTTATACTTGAATTCTTCCATGGTAATACAAATCTTTCCAGAAAAAACTATCAGAAAACAGGCAGCATATCTTTCCAACTGCATCCCCTCTTTACCAAACTCTTAAAATACCTCATATTGCTTTACCCATAGTTTTATGAATAGGGCTTAGATTACACTGAGTTTTGCTGCTGCTTTGCAGTGACTTAGTACTAAATTCAGCTAAGCTGGAACCATACTCACCAGAGTTCTTCTTCCTGTATGGATCTTTATTGCCAAAAGAGACATTCTGTGTGAAATCCAAAAGGAAGAAGTAAAGAAGTCTTTTTATGCTCTGAAACTTGGTGGAGGGTACTGTCTTAGTCTGTTTTGGGCTGCTATCACAGAATATCTGAAACCAGGAAACTTATAATGAATGGAAATTTATTGCCTCCACAATTCTGGAGGCTGGGAAGTCCTATATCAAGGTGCTGGCATCTGTCAGGTGACTTCTTACTGTGTTATCACATGGTAAAATAGAAGGGCAAAGAGAAGGTAAGAGAAAAACAGAGACAGAGAAAGAGTGGGAAAGAGAGAGAGAGAGAAACTTGTCCTTTTAAAATGGCACCAATCCCACCCATGAGGGTGAAGCCCTCATGGCCTAATCACCTTTTAAATGTCCCACCTCTTAATATTGTTACAGTGGCAACTAAATTTCCACATGAATTTTGGAGGGAAAAATAATCAAACCATGGCAGACACTATGCACTTTGTCCACTTGCATCCGTTATTGCTAATCTGCTGCTTAACTACTTGGTGTATCAGGTTTGCAGTAATTCTAACTCACGAAATCTCCACCTTCAGCTTCTCTGAGTCCTGAGCCAAGTGTGTGTGCAGGAGACACACTGTAGGAGATAAAAAGTGCCAGTTTCTCCTGCAGGTCACCCACAGCATCAAGGTTGGACATGATAAGACACAGAAGAGGGTTCCAGTTTGTCCTCATCGGTCCCAATGGTCCTTATGAGTTCCAGCTTGTCCCTACTCTCCCATACATCCAGCTTTCCCTCTTAACAGCTGATCTGACAAACCTATGGTAACTTCAGGCACAACACTGGATACAGAACCAATAGCCTTCATAGATTGCATCACCAGCTCTCACATTTGTGTAAGGTCCAGCCCTTATGATAATAAATCTCTTATTCTGTATAATGTGTGGCCATTTTGCTTCTTGGATAAAACCATGGCTGCTATAAGTATCTGTGTACATTGTCTTATTGCCTTTGCATTGTGAACAGTATGCTGAGCCTTGTGATGTCCACTGTCTTAGGTAGAAGGAAGACTGGTCATTGGTGGTAGGAGAAAAGGAAGAGATGCTTAGAAAGGTAAAAAGCTTATGTAGGAATCTCCCAGAAAATCCTCAATGCTAAAAATGACTATGCTAGTTATCATTTGTTGCTTCTCATCTCCAAATCCAGCTTTCTTTGTCCAGTTTTGTGGTCTTGGAGCTGGACTCTGTGTAAACATTTATCCTTTGTCAATAGAACATGCTGGAGGGACACTGGAGGAAGAAGGGAACTCAGCTTGACTGTTGTGGCTTGACTCTGCTGTGCTCTCCCTTGCTAGCTCTTGTGGTGGGTAGGGGTCAGCACCTAGGACATCTAGTTACTCACCCTCTTAAGTTTCAGTTCCACCATTTGGGGGACTTCTCAGGGGGTTTCCCACCACTCTAGCAGGCAGCTTCCCAGTGAATCCCTCTGGCACCTCACTGGACACCTCAGTGATGTCTGATGAGTCTTGCAGATGCCCCAGTGGGTGGCATCCCAGGAGGCTGGACCAATGGTTCAGAAGTTTGGTTTCCTGCTGACAGCCCTGGCCTGCAACATCTCAGGGAAATTCTCTGCAATTCAGTGGGCCACAGACTTCCTTTCAAAGGAGTCTGAATCAGCCCTGGGTGAGGGGAGGGCCCTCTTCCAGATTTGTTCCTTCCCTGGTACTCCTTCCTTGGGAACAGCCTTAGGGCTAGTGGCTGTTCTTTGTATGCCTATTCCTGTGTCCATTATGGTTTTCTTTACCCTTAGTAGGCAATCCTCTGCTACTAGTTAATAATCATTTATATTAAACTTTCCCTGTGTGAATTACTGTGTGCCTTATGTCTCCTAACTAGACACTGATAAAATGCCTTTTGCTCTTAGTACCTATTTAAAAGAAAAAAATATAGAACTTAATTTTATTAGTTCAAGATTTTTCCTTAGAAGGGACATAAATTATTTTAATGTGATTATATAAATAAAGGGATTGCCCAAATGTGCATTTTAGAGAGACTATTAGCTTTCTTTGGCCACCTGGGAAGGGTGTTTCTCAAATTGGGCTCTACAGACGCTTCTGAGGAGACCCTGAGTCACTATAGCTGTGAAACAAACCACCGCAAACACAATGGTTAAAACAACCATCATATATCACTCTCACATGTCTGACGGATGTACTCTCAAGTTGCATGACAAATGGTGAAGACAGGGCAGGATGAAGAACTGGGCCCCAAAATGTCTCTATCACAGGGTCCACGGGCATTAATAATAGATCTGTGAATTCAAACAATATTTTTAAAATTTTACTTTTCCATTTAGTGAGGAAATATATAGTGTAATCACTGTCATAGGACTTCAGTGCCTACATTTGCATTTATGGTTCAGTTCTTGCCAAGGGATCACTTTAAGTGAGTGTGCAGAGCTTAACCAGTAATGTAAAAAAGAGGGTTATGTATGACTGTGGGGTATGTGAGAGCTCTCTGTGCCTTGACTGCCCTGAACAGCCAACTCAGAGAACCTAGCTGTGGGAACCCTAAGGGCTGAGCTGGCCTCTGATCAGGAGAGACAGAAGAATAGAAATTAATTCAAGAGTTTACTGGAGAAGCTGAGAACCACGGAGTCATACAGAGGTAGAAAACAGCCAACTCCCACAGTTTTCAATAGTAGGTTTGCTGCAGAAAACTGGTGGGCGATGAAACTGGAACCCTCCAGAGAAGGTGCCATCAAATTTTGATTTCTGTGTAACACTGATTTCTGCTATAACCCATCCTGTTATGGCAATGTATGTCTTGAGAAAAGGCTGAGCTGATGTAGTACAGAGGAGGGTTCAACTTGCTGCAAATGATTTGAAGCAGGCATAGCCTAAGTTCAGGCCTATGCCAGAGAAAGATGACATATTTACTGATAATTGCCTAACCTCCTGAGCACATAGGAGGGCAAGTTTAGGATCATTAGAGTTCTACTCAAACTGTGCAAGAATGTCCTTGAGGTGTGGACAAGTAACAAACAGTGCAGTAACTATGAATGTTTTTACAGATTTTATGAGACATTATCATACCATAGCGTGATTATGTGTGTTTATATGTTTTAAATCCATTTTTTGTTTGATAATAGTTTTAGGCCAAGGCAGGTGGATCCCTTGAGGTCAGGAGTTTGAGACCAACCTGGCCAACATGGTGAAACCTGTCTCTACTAAAAAAAAACAAATATAAAAATTAGCCAGGTGTGGTGATGGGTGCCTGCAATCTCAGCTACTTGGGAGTCTGAGGCAAGGGAATTGCTTGAACCTGGGAGGCGCAGGTTGCAGTGAGCCGAGATTGCACCACTGCACTCCAGCCTAGGCAACAAGAGTAAAACGCTGACTCAAAAAAAAAAAGTTTTAGACAAAATTTGCAAAGATAGGAGAGAGAGTTCTCATATAACTCACAAATAGTTTTCCCTACTTTTAACATTTTACATTATTATGGTGTACTAGTCAAAATTAATGAACTGATGTTGATATACTATTATTAACTTATTAACTAAAGTCCATACTTTATTCAGGCTTCCTGTGTGTGTGTGTGTGTGTGCACGCACACACACACGCATGCATGTGTATTTTAATCTAATGCCCTTTTTTTTTCTGATCCAGGATCCCATTGAGGGTATGCATTACATTTAGTTGTCGTATTTTTCTTAGGCTTCTCTTAGGTGGACAGTTTCTCTTTCTTAGCCTTTCCTTGCTTTTGATAACCCTGACAGTTTTGAGGAGTTTTGGTTATGTATTTTGTAGAATGCCATTTAATTGGGATTTTTCTGATGATTATATTTTAATTATTGTTGCCATATTTACAATTGCTAGCTCCTTCCAACATCCCACCAGAAGTGTCAGAATTAGAAAGTGTGCCTCAAACACAAACAGTCTGAAAACCACTGGTCTACATCAACGCAGACTATAAAGAAGCGTGAGTCAAGGTTATTGGACGCTTAGTCTACCATTCGAACTTCAGTTTCAAAAAGGCCAGGTAGGCTTTTGGACCTTTTCCACAGTGCCTGGATGGATAGCAATCTCAATTTGTACTGTCTGCATGTCACCCAAAATGGCCAGGCCTTCGGCCACCCGCCTCATTTAGCAGCCCTGACTTAGAAGAGAAGACAGTAGCTCTTTGCCCAAAGGTTGCTGTTGTAGTGACTCATCTTGCAGTTAAAAAGGAAGGTAAACCACACATAATGACATTCTAAGTTGTCCCACAGTTTTCAACAGAAAATACTCTTAAAGTATAACCAGAAACAAGAAACCTTCAATGCAATATTTTCCTTTTTGTTTTTCAAATGAGTGAAGTCCAAATTCGGGAACAGAAACAAGTATATCCTATGAATTTGTAATGCGTACAACCATAGACATATTCTAGTATGGAAGAGCTGTTGTGCCTCTTCTAGTAATTAAACCTGTGCAAGTTACAGCCTCAATTAAAACACCTTTTAGGAGTCTACTCTGGTCTTGATGAGAGTGAAGTTCCTAAGTGCTGGCAACTTTGGAGCACTAAACATTACTGACAATGCTGGAAATGGTACAGTCTTTACCTCAATAAAGAAGGCAATACCTGATATGTCCCCTGGAGCTCAAAATTAAAATATTTGTATTGGAATACAGACAGGCCAAAAGATGTGTTCCATGAACCAGAAAGTACTCACCGTGTTGGCCAGCTCTAGATAGCTTCCTCCTACAGAGTTGCCAACATGCGGGGACTGCGTGAGCAGTTTGTGGAGAGCAGCCTGCTGATGCAAAGAGCTTCCGCCATACTCGAGCAGCTTCTGGAGGGCTGACTGGCTCTGCACATCCGGGCTCTGGAGGTCCCTGGCACCAGAATCATATTCCCAGCTCTCCCTGGCTGCTGATAAGGCACCTAAGTCCGGGAGAAGCAGAGAAAATGAAAAGACATTTCCTTCATTAGCCTGTGGGTGGCCAATAGGCAATGATTTGGAACCTCCTAAGCCATCCATGTGCCAGCATCTCGGAACACATGTGTCACCCAGGCTGCATGCTAAGCACTTTCCCTTTCAAATTGACACATGGGGAGCCTGGAGATAAAAGCAATTTTAGGCAAAGCATTCAGAAATAACTATCCAATGAATATGTGCCCCCTAAACAGAAATGCTTGGCATAAAAGCAGTGGAGAGCCTAGTAAAGGGAATCCAGATCAGAGTCACATCTGTGATTTGCACAGGGCTAGTAATATTAGCCTTAGCACTGATCATTCTTCCTTCCCAAAAAGGAAGAAGGAAGCAAGAGAAATGACAGAAAGTTAAGATATGGCACTTTATCATGACTTTCTTTCTGTTTTCTTTCTTCCCTTATTTCCTTCTTTCCTTCCTTCCTTCCTTCCTTCCTTCCTTCCTTCCGTCCTTCCTTCCTTCCTTCCTTTTCTCTCTTCCTTTCTCTCCTT